>NIUQ01005335.1:0-11054 GCA_002796945.1 Plectus sambesii
GACATAATCACTCTAAGCGATTTCGCTCTAATGCCACCGAAATTGTTCGATTTATTTTTTGCGGTTCCTGTCCCAATAAGCCGATTAATCGAGCGGAAACTAATGCCAAAATGTGCTAAACTATCAAAACTAACGTTCCGCGCTACTTAATTCGCTCAACTCTCGAAAAGAAAAAGAAATCAAGAGAAATCGTGAAAGGCGCGATTTTCGAAGCAATATTCCCTGCGAATGAGCGAGATACGTAAAAAACGGATGCTTCCATTCGAATCACCGACCCAAATTACCCCCGAGTCGATAATTTCTAGCGCCTACAGATGTCTGCTTCCATGCGAAACATGCTGCTACTTGTTCGTTCGGGACACATCTGCTCTAATCAAAAGACCCAATAGCGCGCCCTTCGGGCGCGCAAAAAGTAGAAAAATCAGTCGCCTCGCAATGAAGTTGTGATCCGTTAACAGCCTAACAGTAACTTATAGTGGAAAATCGCGCCACTATTTTCTCCTTTTTATTAAGATAGAAAATATTTGAACGCTATCATAACCTTGTATTTGAACCAATCTCACATTTTGTTCAGAGGCAAGGTGATCGTGAATGCCCGTATGGATTACCATTTGAAAATACAAAGAGATGAGTTAGACAAAGCACAAGCTGAAGCAAAGAGAAAACTTGATAAGTACGCCGACGAAATGAAGGCAAGCAATACACCAATATCCTACGGACACAGTAAGTTTCAGAAGCCCAAAGATTTTGCGATTTGAAAAGAGAAAGCAAAATTTTTAGCCAAGCGAGCCGGTGAATTTTTGGTAAGACAGCGAAAACAGCGAAGACAGCGAAAACAGCGAAGACAGCGGAAACAGCGAAGACGTCGTTCCAATGATTTAAATAGCAAGTTGGACGACGGTCAAAATATAAATACAGGAGAAACTACTCCTGACAAAGATTTACCAGTGAGTCATTTATTGTTCAGTTTCAGAGATAGTAAAATCAGTAATAAAAGATCTATCAGTATCAATCTGCAGTTTCTTATCTCAGTGGGTCACTGCTGTTGTGCAAACATGTCTGATCATCTATTTTGCAGAAAAATGATGTCGAAAATGGAGGCACTGAAGATTTTCAGCAACCCTCTAAATCAACTGGAGACTCATTTCTAAACGAAGTTAACGCAAACTCTGCTTTTATTCTTGAAGGAATTACTAATATAATTTATATGGTCAATGATGAGCTGTATCGATGGTGTCGAGATTATCGGTTTATCAGTCATTTCGTAAAACAAGAGAGCAAACCACTACGCCATTTGCTGTTGGAGAAAACACAATACATGGCAGAACTTGAAGTAAGTCTTGCGCCAGAAATATGCATAGGTAACTTATATACAGCCAGTGCCACAGATTGTATGACCGGTGCGCTCATGAGGCACGAACCAAAGGCTAATAATTATCATTTTCAATGGACGAGGGGCCTCCATGCTTAAAAGGCGTCACAAGAGCGTCTCAGCGACTCAGAACCAATATCTTGAGTCTGTCTCTCAGTTGCTACGGACACCATTCTATGCCCATTAATGTCTCAGTAAATACCTTTTTAGACGGCAAATTATAATTGTGGATTTAGTATAGTGAAGTGACGCTAAAGCGGTAACGTCAGGAGAGTAGATAACATTGAAAAAATAATGACTGACAAACGCGGACGCCATCTTCAGACGGAATTCACGCAATATAGCAGCGCCTCTTTACTTTATTTATCCGTCCGCCTTTGTCATATTAATCAAAATAAAACGCCTTCATCGACTTTGTACAAAAAAACTGGGATTGTTGACAAATTACAGTAAAGTGAATTTTAGTCTATAGTAGTCAGTAAATCGGTTAAATTTTGTTAATAATATACAAAGAAAATGCTCCATATGCCTCGGGCCCATTTTTGTAAAACTGATGTTAAAGTGAAATGGGGGGAAGTGCAATTACATTTTTTTTCATATTTATATTTATTTTATAATATTGGCCGTTGAGCTTGAAGGATCGACCATAACTCTAACATCTAAAATTGCAATGTTTTCCAGGTGATAGAAGGCTGGCGACAAGAAGCGGCCAAATGTCTCCGAGAGGTTCCTTTGTCAGATGTCAACAGGTAAGCAACTAATATACAATTAACTTTTGACACTTTCTACTTGTTTCTTAAAGAAATGAACACTGGCATCTCAAAGAGCAAATCAAATATGTGCAGACAACGCTTGAATACACAAGAAAAGAGATGAAGAATAACATAGCAAATGACGAGAACTACAGCAAAAAAGAGGAGGAGCTTAAAAAGACAAAATCTGAGTTATATGAGCAAAAGAAAACAAATGAAGAAGCGAAAGGAAATCTGCAAATGAAAGAGCATGAGATATACCTTCTAGATACAAAAGATCCTAAAAAGAAGAAAGGAGAAAGTGACCTCGATGAAGAAATAGGAGAATTAAATGAGAAAATAAAAATTTGGATCAAAAACAATGATGCGTATAAATACAATCTGAATTACTTAAAGAAAGAAAAGGATTGTTTTGATGAGCTTGTTAAGCAAGAAAAAACCCTTACTGAAAAGAAAAATACTCTTGAGGCACAGAAGGCAGTTCTCAAGGCAAAAGAGAGCACTATTGCATCACAAAAATTGACAAATAATGCTCTTCTTCTCGCGCAGGATAAACTGAGAGCAACTCTGCGTGCTAATAACCATTTCAAGCATGTTGCACAAATGACAACAAAATCATATATAGCTTCAGTTAATGCAGCAAAACTTACTCAAGACGCTCAAGCGTCTTCACTATTTTCAAAAGATACTACTGATGGAGAATCAAATTCGGATTTGAATATTTTTAACTGGCAAATGAAAATTGTTCAACCAAGCAATGGCTTGCGAAATGGAACACCTGAACCAAATGCATACTACGAATTTTTGACACAACAAGCAAGCAGTTTGCAATCGCAGCTGGTAATACTGAATGAAATAGAGAGAGAACTAAGCGGAAAACAAAATCTTGATACAGCAACGCTGCCTATGTATAAAGCGGACGTTGCTTGGCATCTACTGAGAGGATTTAGTGGAATTATTGCAGCCAACACGCACATTTTGTGCTATGCGCTCGTTGTGATTGATCAGGCAGCTAGCGCGGCGCTACTCACATTGCCTTTAATGATATTGGTGTTTGCCTATGGTGCTCTACGTCCACCACGGCCAACCAAGTTCGTTTGGCAAGCCCTCATTTCCTGGACTTGGGTAAGGAGGGATCTTTAAATTCTGTACAAGTTTCCCATTTATTCACCTTCTGTATTTGTCTAAGTCAGCAATGACTTTTGTATGTATGGATCGGATGATTAGTCCAACAACCATGCATGAAATAGACAGTCTCGCTGCAAATATCCATTTTAAAATAGAGTGTTTATTGGGAGTCAAACAATATTTTATTTATAGTTGAAAATGCATTCTGGGGCCTATTTCATAAAACTGTTGCAATTGCAACTGCAATTCCGCAACTGCAACAGTTGCAAAAGGAATTCTGCAATTTTCTGTTTCATAAAGCTTTTTGCAACTCTGCAACTGCAATTCCGCAATCCCGCAAGTCCGTAACAATCTTAAAAGCGCATTTAAGTTTAAAGCGTGGTCCTCAAGCCGGAAATCATGATACCGTAATTTTATTTGCATGGCGGCTTGCTTTTGAATTCAAGATTCGGCCATAGTACTGCTACGATATGCCATTAAATCGTTACAAATAGGAAAAAATTCACAAATTTCACATCATTTCACTCATCGTTGTGCTCTGTTTCCATGCTAGTCTTAGTACTCTACTTTATTCTTCATTCATTTTACATTAATTTTATCTTTTCGAGAGAATTGCAGAATTGCAACTTTTTTTCGCACCACAATTTGTGATGCGAGATTTTTTTCGCAACTGGTGCAGAATTGCGGATTAGTGCCACTTTTTTGAAATTGCGGTCCCGCAATTTTGCAATTCTGCGACTGCAACTGTTGCAAACGTAACTCGGCAATTCCGCAACTGCAACAGTTTTATGAAACAGAAAGTTGCAGAATTGCGTGATGACGACGCAAATTGCAGCGCAATACTGCAATTCTGCAATTGCAATAGTTTTATGAAATAGGCCCCTGAAATTACTCAAATACAGCTTACAAAAGTTGATACGATGTACTTTCAGTCGCCCTTTTTATCACACAGCACGACATTTGCCTTTTATAATTTAACCGGCATATGGCTGCTAGAATGCTTGAATCACCATTGAATTAAAAACATTTCCTGAATGTTAGACATTTTAACGCCTTCCCCATTCTTGTCAGTCAATCACGGTATGTATTCAAGCCTCGGCCTTGGGTCCACCCCTTGCTTAAACTTAATTATCAGCCCATAATTAAGTTTTAAAGTGATTACATTGGTGTATGAATGCACGTGCAGGATATCATGATTTATGTAATTATACAGCAGACATACACTATCATTCATCATGATTTTTCACTCTTCCATTATATTTCAAATTCTGTTCCGTCAAACTAGCTTTCTAAATGTAAGGTAGAGATACGAAACTGAATTGAATTGTGTTAAATAATGATGGTGCTATAACATCATAAAAAATTTTATGCTAAAGCAATTTATCAATGTCAAATTAATATGATATTTCTGCATTACAAGGCCGAGCTTGTAGCTCAGCCGTTACTCCGAAGTATAATCCTCTTACGTGTTACACTATATTCAACTAATCATAAGTGTTTCCGACTTTTCAGTTTGTTGTTTTTGCTCAGTTTTTGTTGAAGTGGGCTTGGCTGCCATGGAATTCAGCATGGTATCTCGCCCATCATGGAATGAATGAGCCTGCTTTTTGGCCTTATGTAATCGGTATTCAGCCAACGCCTGTCAACACGCTCATTCACATTGTGCTGCTCATTGCGCTCTGCCTTCACCGAGAGCAACTGCAGGTAAAATTACTTCTTGCTTATTTATGCCTTCATTCAGTCGTTAAATCATTTATTCACCTATCAGAGTATCTAGATAATAATATTTTGCACCACTAAGTAGAAACGAAGTATTTTTGGAACGATAGTAAGCATGAGCATTTCTTTAATTTCTTTGAATTCTTTCTCGGATCCCGATTTAAAAGTATTTTGCAGAGTAATACTAAAAGCCAAAAGCAATAAAACTTCTAAGGCTGATACCTATACCACGATTTGGGACAAAAAGGCAAACTGAATGTCTGATTCATAGGAATAGTGATACTGATCCCAATGCTGTTTCAGGTTTTATGGTTTAGGTATCATTATACAATTGTTTTATTTATCAGGCTGTCTCATGCAAAAATAGTAAAATGCTAAAACTGCTGAATGCGAAAAGTTTCAGTTGTTGTAGTTATTGTCGTTACAGTAGTACTTGTTATAAATTTTAATTATTATTGCTTAATTATTCAATATATCAATGAAAAATTAACTAATGACTGAGACATAAAATAAATTTGAAATATAAAGAGCTTGGGTATCAATCTGATTACTAAATACTTGCTCTTAAAACGGTATATTTCAGAAATCTGGCTTGTGGGAAGATGACCTTCCAGCATCTGATACTGCAGAAAATGAGTGTCAAACTGACTTTTTGAGCACTGAAGTTGACATTGACAGTGAATTCAGTAAGGAAAAATTAACATTAAGAAGAAGGAAATTAAAAACTGACGCTTTACTAATTATTATTGACCAGAAAGAGCAAGAGCACAAACCCAATACAGAATTGACTCAACTATCTTGGACGACACATGGGCGTGGTGAAACCTTTCTTTTTAAGGTATGCCTAAGAAAAATATTAAATCCAAGAAATATGGGAGTATTATACATATCGTTATAAGCTGCTTGAAGTTCTGCAAACTGAAGCACCTACTTAAGATATTCTTCAAAAATAAGGCCGATGCTTATTCTGCAAATTTTTCCCAATCGCTAAAATATTCATATCTTGTAATCAAACCTGGGACCTATTTTCTAGAACAGCGGGTAGGCTGCCATTTTACTACGTTTACGTTTTGCACTTGTGTAGGATGTCGGGCTGTTCTCGGGTATTCTTTTACTAGCAATATACCGAAACGACCATCCTACGTTCCGAGTCGCACACCGACTGACTAAACTCGTTCCCAACATGGCCACCGGTTGCGCAATCAAGTAAACCATTTTCGGGAATTTCCCTCGTGCCGGGACGCCGGCACTGGCGGGAGGCGCGAGCAGTAGTCGGTGGCAACCCACCGACTACACTTGTTCTTAATTTTAATTTTCAGCTATTAAGTGGTCTGCATTTTTATTTTCGACGCACTATACATAACAAAGAACGCTATGCACTTGATTTTTTCCCATTGCAATTGCTTTGCTATATCATGATCCTCATTCAAGTTACATTTTGGTATGCCGACTTTGGCATTGTTGGCGACGGTTTAATAATACTCTCAGTCATGATAAGCGATCTCTCCTACGTATTCGTAGTCTACCTTGGTTTCATTTTCTTGCTGCTTATTATCGATCGCGCCATCTACAATGCATCGTCGGCTCGTGGGCGAATTATTTTCCACTTATTTATGTTTGTATCCATCAATGTGTACGCTCTGGCCGTCATTCCGTGGCTTACAGGAAGGTGAGCGGTACTATATTTTTTGCGAAATTTAACGGGATCAACATGAAAGCTATCTTTTTCCCTTTTCAAGTAATTGGCATTTTACAATTAGAATTGCCAATTCCTGAGCAAAATATGACCAATTGAGAACCAGCTTGACGTCAGGATTGCGATGGCAAGCTTAACGCATACTGCTAGAACGACTGTCCGCTTACGTGAGCGCTGGACTATTTTCAAACTGTGTTGAGGCTTTCCTTCTCAGCGACATATTGGCGCTTAAATCCATTATGAAATATTTATTGCTCTTTTGAGAAAGCTTCAATTGTTCGGCGTTATATCGCCTATAATTTAAGCTCATTTTCAATGCATCATATTCTGGTCACACAGTGATTATTTTTCAAATTTTCAAAAATATTCATTCTTTTGAAAACACAATTAAGTTAGATTTCATATTTATTCATTTAAAAGAGAAATATATTGGAAAACAGTATCACCCGCAGTCTAATCGACGTCACATATTTATAATGAAAATAAAAGCTATATTGAGGATCGGCTCCTTGTACTTGGATCTTCGATTAAAATAACATGACATCTCTCTTAATCGCGGAAATAGTTTCCATTCAGTTAAAATATAAGGATTCGTTTCAGAGCGCTGGTAACGAACTATACCGCTATGTTCTTCTATATGATTTTTGGTCTCTATATGATTGCGTCTTCGGCACAAATTCGTCACGGATATCCGGAAAATCGTCAGCCTAGCCTGTTCACTCGTCCTGAAAATAAACTCAGCAGAGTTTTATTCATGACGTAAATAATTCTTTTAGCAATAATAATAATAATAATAATGTTATAGTAATATGCTATTTTTACTTTTATAACGACACTTTTGAGTTTAAAGAGAGTGGTTCCAATTCTAATCTATATGAAAATTTTCTCTTTGAATAGGGAAGCGTCCTTATTAAAGTGAAATTGGTGTAAACAGCAGTCCCATCATTATTATTGGGACTTGTGTATTCTTGCTGAACCCTTATGAACTGATCAAGAGTTCCAGTGCATGCAAAGTGAAAACGTTTTTTATTGCTGCAGGCAAAAATTAGATACTTTTGAGTCCTTTTAGCAAAAATATTTCTTGTGCTTTTGAAATAAGGACTCCTTTGAGAGTCGTTGATACGTAGGGATTGAACAACAACATTTAGCTTATGACTGTGATTCACTTCCGATTAATTGGCAATTTTCGACGTGGCTTTTTTTTGCGTATTCACGTAGACTTTGACATTAAATTTTTTAATAGAACCATTACAAACATTTCGAATAATCCAAGTCAAATTATTAACCATTTAAAACAGGACATGAGGCGGTTAAGTTCTATATTCAACAAACTTGAAAAACGGGGGCCCAGTTTAAGTGAAAATCGAGAGCTTTTCAAACAGTATGAAATAAGCAAAATATTTATCTTTTCTACAATAAAGTATGACTTCTGCTGTCTCGGCTGCCTTTTAAAGTTGAACGAATCATTGTCAGATTTTTTCTACCTTGATCTCATTTAAAGAGCACTTGACTATCATTCTGGTTATTATATATTTAATCACCAATGAAAATAAGTGCACAATACTTTTAAACTGCTTGCAAATTTTGATGTTATTAATACAGTAAAGATAATCATATTTTTAGGTATATGCGAATGCCCTTTGCTTTCGAAATCGTCACCTTTCTTGACTTTGCGTGCACAAATACCAAGCTTGCATATCGGGATTTTTTTACTTTGGAGACAATATATGCCAGAGTATATGAACTGAAGTGTATTCGTCACAAAGATGATGGTCGTGATAAGGTTTGTTTGAAGTTCAGCCTACATTCTATTGGCGGTACGGTTATAGCGCTACGCGTAAAGTTCGCCATATGTAGAGTCTTGCTATGTGCATATATTTTTTAATGCATATACATCGGTATTACAAACGATAAAACCGTATAACTTGTTGCAAAGAGCATTTAAATCACATTCCACAAAGGTCTCCCAATTTGGTTGCTTTACGGCTGAATTTTAGGCACAGTAAATGTCCCTGTACTCTACCCTTTTTTATATTTTACCTGGGGTTATATAAACAGCTTTTTTCATGCGACTTGTGCATGCTGAGCCGCTAGAAGGTGCAGCCACAGTGTTGGGCACAAAACGAGAAACGAAATTGTGAAAGTATTCATGATCCCATTGCTCAGGCTGTGGGGTCATCTATTTATCCAAGAAAGGGTTGTGTTAACGTATATCTATTCTTATTTTTTTCACTGAAGTAAACTGTATTTCAGGTTGTGGATCCACGAAGTCTTCTCATTACATTGGTTATCGCAGTTGGCATCATAATTTTTGTTTTTCTGGTAGTCTTGTTCCCGCTCGTTCTTTATTCATTCAATAACGTATATGGAACGCAACTGTACCCCGACCGCGTAACTGTGGAAATCAGCGTTGATGGCTTCCCAGTAAGTTTTGCACATCATGGAGATTTCAATTATATAATACCGTATTTATTTTGATAGACCGCAGTTTTTTAAAGACATAGCAGGATAGTGACTGATTGAAAAACAGAAGAGCAACTTCTTTACACCATGAACCTCTTTAGGATATTGCTATCTGTCGATATCAAACTAAACTACATAACGTATGAAGTTCATGTATTTGGAAAACCTTCACTTTAGATCAGTTTTCTTAATAGCCCTGATTTTGGAAAATTTCTAAAGATTATACATTTAAAAAGAATAAAACTGAGAACTCCTATAGGGCTTTGTAGAAAGTTTCTGCCTCCGAGCCGCAGTACTATGCCGCAGATAACTAATTCTAATGGTTGATTCAAAGTACTGAAGTTTATCCTAAATTACTCTGATACTTGACTAAATGATATCCCTTAGAAAATCCTTTACCCAACTCGGACCTTAAATCAACCCATGCTTCCTTTAAAAAATTTCTTTAAAATAATGAATTTCTCAATGACTATAAACTACATATAAGCATCGAAACTCTCTTAAAGAAGCTTCGATTTTCTCACAATTTGCTGCGAGAATGAACCGCAGAAAATGCGCAATTCACTTGAAACTGCTGCCGCTTTCCTCGGCATGTAATATATGGGGTGCGTTAAATTAAGCGCCGGAGAGGCGCGAGGGAGCTACAGGATGGCGCAAAATTTCTGACATCACTTTAGAACGAACGAGCAAACAAAAGTGGCTCAGTACTTTTGCTCCACCCTGTAGCTGCGATCTGCTCCCGCAATGCGCATTATTTCTTTCAGCCATTGTACCGCATGCAGGTCGAAGGAGCAGTGGGAATCACTCCGTTGAACGAAACCGAGTATCAATGGGTGCTGGAGACATTCAAAAGTGTCAATAATGCAAATAATAAGATACAGGTGGAGGCCAGTTCGCAGGCTTATCGCTTTATCGATGGCTACAGCCAAACCGACGTGCTCAAAATGTTGCTCTTGCCGAATTCATCGGTATGACATCGATTGCTCCATTCATTTTTGCACGCGAGCAGCGCGTACAAAATAATTGACCGGTCCGTACGCCAGCCCTGTTTCGTTCATGATCCTAAAACGCCTTTTGGCCTTAAAATAACAGGGATTTTGGAATGCTGATTCGTTTCAAAAAATTAAGTTTTTTAACAGATCCCAGAAGATATTTATATTTTTCTCCAGTTTTGCGAAATTCGGAATGGCTTTAAGTATATAATAGACTAAATTTTCAAGAACGATTGCTTGATTACTTTATTGGCTATTTACCACAAATCTTGATCATTTCCTTCATCATATGAAGGCATGATGATCACTGGTAACGTTATGTTGCACTTCAGGAATAGACTTTGCGGCGAAGAGCATTTTTAAATACTGTAGGAGTACAAATTATTCGCAGGTACTTATTTTCGCAAAATTCGCAACTCAGCCGATTTGCGAAAATTTGTACCTTCGAAATTAAATACCCCAGCTCTGTACCACCAGTTATGAATGGTTTATTTTGGAGTTTTTACAGTGTAAATATTAGTAATATTGCATTTTTGCACTGTACCGGACCAAGCAATTGCTTACGCAAAATTATACTTATATTGCTGCATCACCAGAGGTAGTACTGGGTCCGCCACGTAACTACAGTAGATTTGAAATTGCTACCATTTCTGAACTACGCAATCGATTAAGCTGAAAGTTTACAGGAATGTAGCACGTTAGTTGAGTTTTTATTATCCTCTGGTTCAAGTTATTTTGTTTACGTATTCTCTATAACCAAGCGTTTAGAAGCAACCTTTGCAATTCTTTAGATTTTGCGCCGAATACAGGGTTGGTCAAGAGTAAGTATTGAACTTTAAACAGCTAAAACTCTGTGAAAGTTCAAATTATATGAATGCAGCTTTCATCACTGATAGAGTAATATCTAACTTAGACTTTCTTATTTTAATCTG
>NIUQ01005336.1:0-11039 GCA_002796945.1 Plectus sambesii
AATTTTAGCGGTTATTTAAACAACTAGGTACCTAGTTTTACTTGAGTAATTACCTAGGTATTTGTGTAAACTAGGTACCTACCTAGTTAGAAACTAGGTTAATTTTACTTACTTTTACTTACCTAGTATGCAAACGCCCAACACTGATAGCCAGCATGTTAGCTGCCCCATCTGCGAGAATGCGACAACTTGATTGGGATGGATGACCCATTTGTCCTGCACTTTTTATACGCAAGCTCAGATTCGTGTGGCACTGTCCGGATGATATGGATGTGCAGCAAATGGCCACAGTAGCGGTACCAGCTAGGGAGTGCATGCGTAGCATTTGGATTTGCACTATGGATTTGATGAGTTACATTTTAGGAAAATGACAACGCAGCAGGAAAGGCATGCATGGATACGCGTAAAGCACATTAAAAGACATTTTGACGAATTCCTGCAAAAAAGCATTCATCGTTATTTAATACCAAAGAAATGGACGTATCTGGAAATCGCTAAACAAATACTCAATATTATATTTTGGGGAATAACCTATCTCATGGGAAGTTATCTTACTTTCATATTATTGGCACAACTGATGAAGGAATATGAGAGTCAACCAACGAACTGGCAAATGACAAGCATGCCAAAAACTATGGAAATGAGTGTTCTGGACTACACGCTTTGCATTCAGGGACCTATTTCATAAAACAGTCAAGAACAGAGAATAGAACTCAGTCTCAATTCTGCACTGTCATCTCTCAGTCTCAGTTCTGCAAATAGTCCTGAAATGATGAATGTATAGAAATCAGCCACAAATAATTTAGTTTTTAATTCTCAGCAGTTTTATCAAATAGGTCCCAGGCTGATGCCGATTTACTCTTCAATTCTGCCGAGCAAATGAAAAATTACACGGAAGCGATAAATATGTTCATTCAGAATTCAACAAATGGGGGCGTTTTTAAAATTGATCCCGAAGCGATCTTTGCAAAAGAAACTTACATGGTCGTGTGGAAATATCTGGCAATGATGTATGAGGGCGAATCGTTGAATGAAACGCGCAAGAATCCATTCAGTAATAATGAGTATCAAAATGATGATACATGGATTGCGTTGAAGAATGTCCTTCTACCTAACATTGCTGCCTTCAATATTACTCTAGATCAGTTGAAATCGACATTTGATGGAAAATTCAAGAAGTTTGGAAAGGAGAGATATAGTCGGAACGCAGGTTCCTTGAGCTGCCTTGTTTCTCTTGAAGACAGTGGTTCAAATGGATATCATTGTTCATTGTTTGGCCAGAACATTACATTTATTGGAGCTAACCATTTGTGCTTTAAAGTGCGTGATCAGAAATTCTCATTTTTAGGAGATAAGCTCGGAAAAGAAATTTCAACAAGCGTCTTGTTATCTGATGATGAAATGAAGGGACTCCTAGGACGCACTCCTTCATGGACGATTGATTTCAGCGGGAACTGGACTCCGCCTGACTTATCAGCTGCAAAAAAAGGCAACGAGATTGTTGAGTTAAAATTCGATCAATGGATATATATTCAAATCACCCCACTACCCGTTATAAAGTCTATGGCTAATAGGAATGGAAAAAGGGTCTGTTCGAACGAATATACATTGATGGAATGCTTGAACGAATGCCGAATTCAGCTTATTCGAAATATGTGCGGCTGCTTGCCCGTGACAATTCCTACACGAGATCAAGACAGGACAAATGAATTATGCACTTTTGAAAAGTATGAAAAATGTCTGAAGTATGTGGGTGACGAAGACAGCGAGTGCAAAGCGCAGTGTGTTCCGAACTGCGACAAGAGGAATATCGAATTCGATGTCCACTATAGTTCCAGTTCAGTTTCGGTAGGAGGAGCACAGTTTTTCTTTGAATCATCTTCTTATATCGTTTTTACAGAAATCCTCAAATGGTCATTTATAGAATTTGTTGGGGGCATCGGTGGAGCGCTTGGTTTATACCTCGGTCTTGACTTTATCATGCTTATTCGATTCCTTTTTGATCCAACCTTCATGCTCATTCGTAGATGTATCTCATCCAAAAAAGCTGCAGTCAGCACTGAAACTCTTCAAACTGAAGAGATCAGTGGGGAAAAACGTTATTCTCAAAAGATTCGAAAATTCATTAAAAAACGTATTGCACCGCATGACACATCATCACAATCAATGTTTGCTACTTATCTAATCGAAAATTTGTTATGGATAGTGCTGTGCACAGCCGGTGGAATTCATACAACCTATGTTTGCTACGGATTGTACCAGGAATATGCGGAAGAGCCTGTTTATGCTAACATAGTGCTGATGAATAACAAAACAATTACATTGCCTAAGCCAACTTTGTGCATTTCTTCATACATCAATTCTGAGTCAGAAATGAATGATATAATAAAGCGTACCACCGCAAACAATTATACTGACTTTTTAATGGATTATTTCAATCAAGAAAGCATGACCAGAGTAACGTTACTTGACGGAGAAGATTGGCCTTCACCTCTTTTCGCGATTGCCTATAATTATTTTGGCATTTTGAACATGGTAGAAACGTATGAAATATACAAAAATTATAATTTGAAATCCATTACACCAAATTATTATGACATTGAGTACATATACTTTCGCTATTTCGGTGTCTATTTTGGTAAGTTCCTTTAAAAAATCTTCAGGATGTTCCAAAAAAAGAAATCCTTGACCCTCCTGACTCGGAGAGGTAACGCCCAAAAACGAAATTTGAACCCGAGATGTCCCATGGAGGGACTTTGAAGTGGGCGGAGTTTCAGTCCGAATATCGCTGCAGGACACGAGCGGCAATACAAAACATGTCCCAAATCGCCTTACACTTGGGGCCCTGTTTGAGATCCTATAACTTTTTGTTCAAGAAGTTTTTCGCCAAATTCTTGCATTCGTCCGATAGGAGAGATCTAGCTAAACGTTCTGCAAAACACAAACGTGAAAATCCATCAAGAACTGAAAAAATGACATGAGTTGAAAGATTTGAATGAAGAATGGCAAGGTGAAATGCTCATCCAAAAAAGCATCATGGAACCCATCAGAAGTGTTCAAAATGAGGAAAGTAGATACTTTTCTGAAAGTTCAACTTCAGGGCTACAACCTGCAATAACAATTAGCCCAATTCGAAACCATGAAATTTTTGACCTTGAGGCTACCCACAGGGCAAAATTTGTAATAATTAAATTTCATCAATAAAAAGGAATTTTCTAACGTCCAATTAGCGGAAATAACAAAAAAAAAGCAAAGAAAACCTTTTTTGAAGATTTTTCATAAGACTATCAAAATCCCCAAAATCAGTGACGTCATGGATGTCATGTGACCACACCCAGGTTCGATTACCTCATCTTTTAAACTCTGCTTCAAGTTTATAGTTATAGGATCTCAAACAGGGCCCCAAATGTAAGGCGATTTGGGAAATGTTTTGTATTGCCGCCCGGGTCCTGCAGCGACATTCGAACTGAAACTCCGCCCACTTCAAGGTCCCTCCATGGGACATCTCTGATCCAAGTTTCGTTTTTGGGCGTGACCTCTCCGAGTCAGTAGGGTCAAGGATTTCTTTTTTTGGAGCACCCCGTATAACAGCATATCTTTGCATGTATTCACCAGGCCATCTCACGATTGTCATTTGTCGAAACTGCGCAATTTAAAAGTTTCTAACACTCGTCAAGCAAGTAACCAAAATTTTAACTCAATTCAAATAATATTCTCGGATATATTTAATTAACGAAAACCGATTGAAGCATTCGTAACGCCCAGTATTTTCATTTTCAGACATTTCTACTCGAGACGATACGATACACGCAATGGAAAATGTTATTGAACCAAATTTAAAGAGATTAAATGTTTCTGTTGACGAGATGCGCTTAAAATTGGGCCGTGAATTAACGAAATTATTTCGCTTGAACGTAACTTTTGTCAGCGCTGATTCAGCCACTATTTCATTCATTAATGAGACAAAATTGACGTTTATTGGTATTGGAAAGGCATGCTTTCAACTGCCTTTAGATATCATATTGTATTCGAGCGTACTGGAATATGCTGAAGTGTCCACTGTTCCAGGCATATCAGGTGGAGAATTGGAAATTGACTTTTCTGCCAGCTTGACAGGTGCCAGCACTTCGTATAACGATTATGAACCTGGTGAAGTATATCTTGAATATGCGTTGTGGACTGGAAAAAGCATAAATTTTTCAGTCGGAATTGCAGGACAACACAAAATGATGTCAGAAAGAAATGGAAATCCGGAATGTACTACAGCTCGCACAAAAGAAGTGTGCTACGCCACCTGTCGCATTCGCGTTATTCAAGAAATGTGCAATTGCACACCAATAACTTGGCCAACTTTGCTGACTTCAACTACAAATTTATGTTCTCTGTCAGAATATGGCCACTGTCTGAACTTTAGTATACTCGAAGATCGTAAATGTAGAGGCGAATGTGCTGAGCCATGCGAGTGGTACGAATTATTTCCCGATGTAACAGGGAAAGAGGCAAATGAAATGACACGCTATATACGAATTTATGTCAAGGACTTTTCTTATATATTATACGAAGATCAATTCCAAATGGCTTTTGGTGATTTTCTCGCTTCGCTTGGAGGCATGCTTGGGCTGTGGTTAGGCCTAAATATTTACACAGTTGCCAACTTTGTTATCATTATCCCGATTTCGTTGATTGCGGGTCTTTGCGCCGGCACGAAAATCATGCAAAAGTTACTGACTCGTATTAGAACATATAGTGAACAACATATTGGAGCTTTAACTGGCACACCTGCAGGACAGATTTTTTGTCAAATTTTTAACTTGGATAATCAGGATCTTGCAAAAATATTGGCTGCAAAATGGTTAACGAAAAATATCCTAATTGCCACATATTATATTTTTAGTATCTTTTTAACATATCAGATGTGCACAGATATTATTAATAAATATGTCACCGAAACTGAATCTTCATACATTTTCAAGCAAAATGACACAATAAATTTAATTTTCTATCCAACGGTTTGCATGTCACATTTCGTGAATATGCCTCCTAACCAAGCTGCATACGAAAGTTCAACCGAAGAAACTATTCAAACATTTCATGAGTCTATTACAAACAACAACAGTTTATTACTTGAAAATATGACCTGGCCAAAGTCTTTCTTGCGTATTGTCATTTCATTCATTGCATTTTGTGGAAAGTACGAAAGAGCTGAATGGTACCAACAAGTTCGCGAATCCGACTATGGTCAGTCGATGTCGATATCGCAGTTGCAGTTATTCGAAGACATCCTTAAGCATATGGATGCGACCAATACGAGCATGAACGATTTGATGCAGAAATGCGGTCGTGAAGTTCGCAAGGTTGACAACATTACAGTTCGGCATCAACTAGACAACGGTTCCTATAAAAATTTTACAATCAGCGAGACAACTTACATTGACGAGACCACTATTTGTTACAGATTACCATTTAAAGAATTCAGCTCACTTCGTGAATATTTCGAAATTAATGTTACTCTAAATCGATCTGGAATGGACGAAACTTATTGGTCAGAAATTGAGAAACAGGTTCATGATTACTGGGCACCCATAAAAGGAGGCACTATCACTACGTATAGCACGCTACCGCTTTCATTTTATGTGAAATTTGGCGAGAGCGTCAGCACCGCGTTGGCGATCGATGCTGAGTACAATTCATTGAGGGTCTTCAATGGCGTTCAACGGTGTTTCGAAGCAAGTTCACAGGAAGACTGCAAGAGAAACTGCAAATTTCAAGTGATTCAGCAATTATGCAACTGTTCGCCTCTGAGCATGTCAAATACTACCGATGATGTTCTAAAGCGCTGCTCTATGGATCAATACACAACCTGTTTGCCATTAACATTCAACGTATCTCAAGAGTGTATGTCCAAATGTCTGCCTCCATGTAAACGCATTCGTTTCAGTGAGAAGAGAACTCTCTTGTTTCAGAATTTAGTTGAGCCTCATCAAGCAAATCTGATAATTCGAATGAGATCTTTCTATGTTCCTGTTGCAAATGAAAATGTGAAATGGACATTTAGCGAGTTTCAAGGAGAAATAGGTGGAGCTCTTTCGTTATGGATTGCACTTGATGGTCTCGTTTTTGTTAGCGCGCTTTATTTGATTGTCAGGTTTATTTTTCGATTATTTTTCGTGTTGAAGCGCTTCATGCAAGAACGACTCGCCGCTGCATAAGCGACATGATTTAATTGTATATGAAATGTTGAAAAATGTTTAACCAGAATTGTATGTTGTGGACGTATTGATGTTCGTCAATGTATTTTGTGAGAAGTTTTGTGTTTCAAATAAATACGAAACAATATTCGCTATATAGCTTTGTTCTATGTTTGAGATGACTCGATTGAGTATATTTTGGTGTAAATGTATAAAGTTAAACATCTGATACGGGTTTGAACCCATGATAACTATTCCATCTCATGCTTCTGTTCCAAACTGCTTCGGCTCACCGTTTCATTTCTTCCTCACATGCTTTTACCGTCTCCCACTGTTTCATGCTGAGAGAAGCACGCCAAATGACTGGCGTTTCCGGCGCGGTTTTCATGATTTCAAATGATATTAATCTATCATCTGGCCCTAGCAGAAACATGTTGGCCACCTATCATAATCTTAACCGTGCTTTTGCAAATCCGCCCTCCTGTCTTTAGTCTCCTGGCAGTATTGTGGCCCAAGTATAAAGCAAAGGTGAATAGGATCTGTTTCCGCAGTGGGCTGGATGACAGGCGGGCAGTACTTTTCCGATGGGCCAATATGTGCGCCAGTATTTCGCTCAAGTTTTGCATATGCTGCAATGCGCACAACAGAGCGGCGTTGCAGAAGTATAAATGAGAGAAATGGGCAGTTGTACGGTATTAATGTTGAGAGTGAGAGAGATAGAGGGGAGTTTGGCACGAGTTGCAGATGGGTTGTGCCACGTGCTGCCTGATGGGCGACACGTAAATGAATGCGATGCGACAAGTGGTCGGTGAATTGCAATACCGACTAACCGACCGCCGATGACGCCCCTACACCGATCACGCACCAATTGACGCACTTTCTTCAGATGTCAGTGTCGCCAGTGCGGCAGTCGAACAATACGCGGGGGGAGGGACGAGTGGGGAAGGCGACGATTGGGACGTTCGATCAGCTGGATGAGCGTCATCGGCTGCTGAGGAAGGAGAGGAAGGCGAGGAAGACAATTCTCGTTTTTGCGTCAGCGACGCGAGAGGCCGATGAGAACGGCGTCGGTGAACAACCACAACCAGTCGGACCGACCAATCGGCGCGTATTAAGCGGCCATCCATCGGCAAGAGGAACGTTTCCAACGGCGACCACGTCGCACCGATTCGCACTGGGCCCGTGCTAGGGCCATGGCTGCGCTCTTCCTCAACGTAAGCGTCTTCTTTATTCTTATATGAGCTTTGAATGTATTAGGGATATACTATTTTCACTTTAATACAAATACTTTCCTAATCAAAGAGGCCTTTTTTTTCAAGTCAGTTTATCATGGGAAATGTCCTTCACAATTTGAAAAACCTCCTCTTTCACTTGAAAAAAGTGTTGATATTAAAGGGAAAACGGTATACATACCTACAAAAAGGTCCGATGCCTATCGACTTCGAGCGTCATGGAGGGTTAAGGTAAATATTTCTGAGCAAGTAATAAACAAATACCTACTATCGAATGACAATTTCGTAACCTTTTCTTCAAGAAGAGATGGCCAGCTTGAGTGGAGAAAAATCTTGGAAATTCCCACAGCCGAAAATTGTGCCAGTGTTCTCCTTTATTCCAGCTGCTATGATTGTATCTTGCAGATGTTGTTGCTGACTGCCCTTTTGGCGCCTCACGTCCAAGGACAGCAGTGCAACACGGACGTTTTGTTCCTCCTCGACGCGAGCGGGAGCGTGAGCAATGCGTTCAGATCGATGGTCAAATACATTGTGGGAGTAGCGAACGCTCTGACCATCGGACCGGGTCTCCATCGCGTAGCCATTCTCGAGTACAGCAGCCAGGAGCGCGCTACCAAATGGCCGCGAATACATTTCGATGAGATCAAGGTAACAGCATGAAATTATTATATAAATTTTGTATCGCGTACTTTCATCCCACGCAATGCTCATGTATGCCATTTAGAATTTGATAAGGGCACTTTTCAGTTCAAACAGAACATTCACCATGTTGATCTGACTTAGAAAATTACCTTCTTCAGTTGGAAAGTGCCCTTATTAAAGTAAGAATGGTATATATTTCCTTAATGTAAATTTCACTCTCGAGTACACGATATGAAACTGAGCCATTATCGATACATCTCCATCAGTTTGTTGCAGAACACGAGCGAATTTGTTGAGCGAGTTCAGAATTTACCATACTTGCGTGGTACGACCGATTCGGGTCTGGCGTTAAAGATCGCCGCCGATGAGTTGCTGCCGAGCCGTCGGCCGACGGGCTTGACTGTCGTCTACGTGGTCACCGACGGCTACTACCGAGACGATGACCGAGTGCGCTTGCAGTCGGCCGAGTACCAGCGCATGCCCAACACGAAGGTCTTCTGCGCCGCCGTTCCTGACAAGTTCAATTAGTATGTCGCTCACCATCGGCTGAAAGGGGGACTCGGGTCTTTCTTGTGCAGAACAAATCGCAAATAGTTTTAGCTGCGCATGACACGCTGCTACCTGTTTTATATCATTGTTGAGACTGGGGAAATTGTGCAGTTGAGTCTCTCGATTCTGTGCCGTCGTCATCGCATGATCACTTGCAAAACTGATATCCGGGTGGGACGACGGTTCAATTTCTCAACTCTCAACACAACTTTAAGAAGTTAGCTCCTGGCTGCGAATTATATCAATTTATCTTATATACAACTAATCAATGAATAATATTTTTATACGTAGTTGAAAACAATCCATGGTACATTCCCCAAAGCAAGAGTTGATCGTAATTTCTCTTTAACTTCGTCATTCTGTTGTTTGTTTGTCTCTTCCTTGCTGATGGGCGTCGGTCGAGCTCTTTCTTATTTTCACTTTTGCTGCAGTCATAGAAAATTAAGCGATATGTCATACAGAAAACTAGTTTGGCTCTTTGTCGTCACTTTCCTTTGATTCGCGCACAGATAGTACTAAGCGTGCAACTGGAACCAATCTCGTTCATGAGTTGGAGTTGAAAATAGATCAATCGATGTTTTTTGGCACAATTGATCTGTTCCCGGAGGGAATGTGTGATCAGTGGGGGGACACGCGCCACGCGCGATTCTAATCACATATTCCCACGTCCTTCGCCAAAGTGCCATTCACTTTTTGCGGCCGTGACTGAATATTCACTTTTATCAACATCAGTCTATTTTCAGTCATGGCATGCAAAACATTACACGTGATGAGGAGAATATCATCGCGGGCGGTAACATTTTGCAAAAAAGTCTCGACATTCTCTTGCCGCTAATCGGTTGCATGAGACCAGAGACTACAACCGAGCTTACGACGACAACGCCTCGTGTAACCGGTCAGTTTTTCCCCATGTCGCGATAATATCATTGTTATAACTGAGTTAATGACTTATTTACTAGGAATACGGAAAGAATTGTCGATTAACTTTATAGGGCTAACAAAAAATTTTTGCGCTATTAAATAACCAAGTCAAAGGGTAACTGAGAGTCACTCTAGGAAAAGTACCGTAGATTTTTGTTAGCTGCATATGACAAGCTGACTACCGATCATTCCAGTTTATAATATCATTAAGCAGAGTTTTATGCTAAGCTATTGTATGAATTGCTGCAGTGACGTCATCTTGAAGTGACTAATCGGAGTTTCATTTATAGATGTGTGCACTTTTGTATGCATAATGCGCACTAATTGAAACAGACACGACAGCGTCGGTCGTCAGCACACATAATAATAAAAATATACGATACACTCCCTCGAGCCATGGGGGAGGGGGTGACCGCAGTTCCTGTTTAACGAAGTTATTCTATTGCACGTAGGAAAATTTTCGATTTTCTTCCTGTTTAAAGCAAATCAAACGTTATTTCCTTCCTACTAGGTATATCACATTTCCACTTTAACAAGAAGACTTCATAGAGGATGTTCTCAAAATCAAAGGAACGCTTTTCTGCTCAAATCGATTTGAAAAATGATAAATAAATCAATCATTTGTTCGTAAGATTATGAAGACATAAATATAGTTGAATTGAGAACGCTGTTTTTCATTCAGGCTGCGAGTTGGACTTGCTATTTATGATGGACTTTTCTGGAAGCGTTGACAACGTGCAGCGCCGGTACGTGGAGATGGCGTCAGAGATCGTGCGCGATTTGAAAATCGACCCGTACTTCACTCGCGTCGCCATGGTCAAATACTCGGGACGTGATCGTGCAGAGGCGGTCTTTCACCTGAAGAAACACTCGACGACGGACGGCATTTTGGCAGAGATGAACGCCACCGAGTACCTAAGTGGCAGCACATGGACAGGTGAGAGATTTTTGCACAATGCCACTCAACCTCCGCTGACGTACAGGTTCGGCTCTTCGCTATTCAATGGACGAGTTCAGCGTGCAAAATGGCGCTCGGCCAGAGTTGGCTAAGAAGGTGGTCGTCGTGTTCACCGACGGTTACTCCCAGGAAGACCCAGCGGAAGCCGCGGCCGCCATGCGAGCCACGGGGGTGATCATGTTCGCCGTCGCCATCGAGGAGGACGACTTTCCTCCAAACATGGACCAGCTGCGCACCATCGCCGACAACGAACAGCAAGTCTTCACGACGCGGACATTTGACGGCCTCCGCAACCGTATTCGCCAGTTTAACGAGAATTGTCGTAGCTGAGCGAACCTACTGTTGCTGTCCATAACAGTGCGAGTTTCGATGTCAGACATTTTCTTTTCTCATCTGGCGTTTGATTCAGAGCCAAAATTTTATTTTAGCGATTTGTACAGTCAGTGTGAAAGTCTAAAGTTCGTTTCAAGGTCGGGCCTTGTGTTATGCGATGATATTCTGACCCTCCAAATAGACCATTCTAGATGGGACCTGTTTCATAAAACTGTT
>NIUQ01005337.1:0-11035 GCA_002796945.1 Plectus sambesii
GAGTGCGGCTTCCGGGGTTCTATAGATCTATTCTCAACTTAGATTTTCTTTTTTTTATCTTAAAAATCAAATCACAAAAACACATTTTATGGTTTTTTTAACTTATCCCAGACTTCGTATAAACGAGCATTTAAACCGCAAGTCACACGTTTTTACGAAATCTCGCATATCTTCCAAAGTCCATAAAATGAGTTTTTGTGATTGGATTTTTATGATTAAAAAAAGAAAATCTAAGTTGAGAATAGATCTATAGAACCCCGGAAGCCGCACTCAATTTTGTTACGTATTACCCTAATAATTTTGGCATCAAACGTAAGTCCTTTTTTCTGAGCCGCCCGAAAAAAATCATGCTTATTAAATTTATCATATCTCCGCTTAAACTAAACAGAATCTGATGAAACTTGACATACGTAAACAGTAACAGTACTAGTATATTTGTGTAAAATTTCAGCTTGATTGATTTAGTTACTGAAAAGATATTCAATTGTGAAAAAGATACGTAAAACACGCTGTAACTGGTCGGCGGTCTTAAACTTTTGCCCGCCACTGTACGTGCGCGCCTGAAAGTGGGCCTGGGTATTGGGGAACAGCACTACTCTCCACCCACTTGAAGGCAGCCTCCTCTACCCGCACGGCAGTATAGCTACAACATGTTGAGATTATTTCTGGGTTATGAGAGATGATGGTATCCCCCATCATATGCTCTCTAAAGTGTCGACAGAGGCCTTTCATTTTAAATATGATAAGAAGTAAGACTGATAAGAATTAGGTACGAGAGCAGAAGAAGCTTCGATGAACTATGTTGATGCCTCAAAATAAAAAAGTAATTGTTTATTTCTTAATGAATTTTACTATATAATAGCGTGAACAGAGGTGAAAATGGGAGTTTGAATAGGCGCGCACCCCTCCCCCAGACACCAGGCTTGTAATCCTTCCCCCCTAGATGTTGACCGATGGTCGCCTCATAGTGCAATGTCTAGTAAATATGATATAGCAAAAAAACCTTAGTGTAGGCGTGAGAGTTTGAAGTGACGACGACCACTCTGCTTGGAGCACTCTCTCTCAGTTTGGCAATCAGTAACTGCGTCAAATAAAAGTGCGCCACATGATTGATTGCAAAGCAGGTCTCAATACTGTCCACTGTACTCTTAATTAGAGGACTGAGTACGCCAGCATTCAAAATAAGAATATGAAGCGGCCTAAAAATACACTTTGATAGAAGCTGAAACATGTATAAACCGACATTTTATTAATTAGTAACAAAAGTAGGTCACATCTGGTTCGTGACTGCTATTATAAGATCTACCGGCATTAGATATTAAGAAACCTTTCGCGGTTTAAGATATTAGCGAATTATTTGCGTTGGCAGATATGAACTGGCCGATGTGTTGAACGAGGATATCATTTGAAGACGAAACATTTTTGGGCCACATTTCGGCAAGTCGACCACTGTCAAACATTCCTATCCCTCTGAGTAGTAGATATGCTGAACTCACCATCCTTTCGACAGGAATTCATATGCGGCGGCTTTAACGTTTATAAGTGAGCTGAGGTCAACTGGAAGAATGTCCACTTTCCCGTCCGGCTGAAAAAAATTGACGGCATTAACATAAAGTGGTGCGGTTAACAAGCAGTTGTTATATGACGGAAATCTGCTTACCTTAGTTGACAAAATTTCATCCCTCAGCTTTTCTGATTCCGGAATGTTTCGATTAGCCATGACTACATGAGCGCCGTGACTTGCGAGTGCTCGAGCGATTTCTCTTCCTAAATCATTACGAACTTCTTAATAATTTATTGAATGTACTAATAACAAACCACCAAGAAGGACAGTGCAGTACAAGGTGGTCTAAAAGTCTGGATATGTTTGAATTCGCGCTATTTTAGCCCTAAATTTTATACTTTTAAAAATAAATTTTGTGCCTATTTAGGTCTCCTTTTAATTCTCTACAAGATTGCTGCTTTATTTCTGTGTCAGGTCTTTTTTTTCTAACTTTAAATGTCAAAAGAAAAAAGTGATCAAATTATACTTTAACACGCGTTATTTTCTGTTTTTGTTGACCGTAATGTAAAAATAAATGCGGCAGTCTACCAGGAACTGATTCTGAAGGACACCCTGGACCCCTGGGGTAAGATGCAGTTCGGGGAATCGACCCTGGACACTTCAGTAAGACTGGGTGCCAGCTTATTCTGCAGAGACGTCAATTTCCCTTTGCAAACGGCTTTTTTGGATATTTTGGGTCGAGATG
Source organism: Plectus sambesii (assembly GCA_002796945.1). NCBI lineage: Eukaryota > Metazoa > Nematoda > Chromadorea > Plectida > Plectidae > Plectus > Plectus sambesii. Next base: position 2,250 of record NIUQ01005337.1, read on the forward strand.
TTTTGCCCTCAAACTCGCCCGATGAGAATCCGCTGGGTTATTCTGTTCGGTCAGTCATGCAGAATAAACCTAGCGCTATAAGCGTGCTCATTAAAACGCTTAGAAGCGCGCTCTGCAATAAAGCCTGGGACGAAATTTTGGTAGAACTGGCCGCGTCAATCGTCGAAAATTTCAAAACGCGTTTACGAGCTATTGTGGCCGCCAAAGGAGGACATATGGAAATTCCTTTAAGATTCTTAAACCGTAACTAGTAACTGATAAAATAAAAAAAGAATCACTAAAATTGGTCAAGTTCTGGAGAAATGGTAGGGCAAAGAATGACGTCCAAACTTTTAGACCACCCTGTACATGGTGTTCATAAAGAAACGTTACAATTTATTTTTTGAATAATTTGGCTCAAAATAATCCAACTGAGCTGAAAATTTGCATAGATAATCTACAGACGATGAAAAGTTTTTGGAGATAAAACATTAAATTTGCTCAGCGCATTGACGAGATATGGCCCAAAAATACGAGCACTAGTCAAAAAGTAAATTGCGCGCGACGCGTGTGGGTGGATTCATAGGTGAGGTCGGCAAGCAGAGATTTTTGATAATTTTTGCTTTCAACCAATTAAGCAAAACAAAAGACATTTTCATTGATTTAAAGCCTAAAATTATCCGAAATCTGCTTGCCGAGCTCAACCATGACTTCACTCTCACGCGTCGCGCGCAATTTGCTTTCCTTACACTCCCGTTCACCTCAATTCGCAACTTTTTTTTCATTTGATCACCCTTGCATTCCATTTCATCACTCTTGCATGGCATTTGGTCACTTGTGTACTTAATTTGTCAAAGTTTTATGTCATTTCGTCAACCTTATATCCTATTTCGTTACACAAATTTTTTTTATAACTAGACTTTTTATTACTAGTTGTTCATCAGTCATTTCATTTTCTATGATACGCGTCAATCTCGCCCCCCCCCAAATGCAAAACAAGTTTGGCTCGATCTTTGATATCGATCATCGAAGAATCGTCGACGCCTATCTGTCTAAATTTGAGACTGTTTCATAAAACTGTCGCGACTGCAATTGCAGTTTCGCAACTTTAACAGTTGCACAAAGAATTCTGCAATTTACTGCTTCATAAAACTTTTCGCAGCTCTGCAACTGTAACAATTTTATAAAGCAGAAAGTTGCGTGATGACTATGCAAATTCCAACGCAATTTCGCACTTCTGCAATTGCAATAGTTCTATGAAACAGGTCCCAGAGTGAACAAATGATCGCGAATGTCATGGGTGCTAAGTTACAGACGACTGCAGCATTTTTCTTCCGAAGATCTAAGAAAAGTGCTTGGTGACGTTTGGCGTCGCAGTCTGAGGTCACAGTCAGCCGATAACTGAAAACGCTTTCACGCATATTACAGAAAATGAACTGATTATACATTATTAATTAGTAATGACAAGTCTATTCATGAAAAAATGTTGGTGTGACGGAATAGAGTGCAAAGTTGACGAAATGGAATGCAAGTGTCGCGAAATTGCGATGGATCGACCAATAGTAATAGATGGCTTAGCAAACGCGTGAACGTTTTTTTGATCAACGCCACCTGCCGATACATCAATAGGATTAATCGTCCTTAGTTGCATTATACGCGAAGGGGCGATAATTGCCTTGTGGCGCGCTATCTTTTTACCAAAGAAGGCACTCGCTTGTTATAGCTTTGGGAGAGATATTCGGCTCACCCAAGCTGTCTCACTCTCACTGTTGTCGCCAATGTCGGCATAAGGTGACATTAACGCTGAATGCGATCCAATGATTGAAATAGGTTAATGGAATCATTTACACCACCCGTTCTGGGCCGCGAACATCCCACGGTTGTTCCAGCGCCTCTTTTATCCTTTGTGCAATAAAAAGGCTTTGTCCCAGTTAACGGTCACCACCACTGGTATAAATACGTGCATGGTTTTAGACCAATGTAGTTGTTCAGTTACCGATTGGATTGTATCTCTGTCACGTTTATGTAGGACTGTATAACGAAGTAAACCCTTCTACGCTACGACTACAGTGCAACCTACAACTGTGAACCACCGAAATATAGTAAGGCGAGAAATTATTGGGTGGTATTAAATTTGGGTTAATTGGGTGGTCCGGCCGACCACCCAATATTTATCCCACCCTTCATGTTCCCCCAATCACTAATCGATGCCCATCTCCACTATCCTACGTTGGTAAATATGTAGGTAGATAATTAGTCTTTATGTTCAATAACGCATTCAGAAACATTCGAATTCATAACAATAATCAATCAGTCAGTCACAACTTCGATTTCATTACGAACTGAATCAATCATTTGCGAAATTCCAGTATTTGACGAGCACTGGCTAAAATTGAAACCAATCTGACTGCAAAAGGCCCCCAATCGCATTGGTAACTCCGTTTTCTGCGGCATATTTACCGATTTTTGCTTTTAAATCGTCGGATATAGCATTTTAAGCTTTCCACTAACGGCAACTGTTCTGCTTTATTCTGATCTTCGCCTGATCGTTTGCTTCTTTGGCAATTAGCGGATCATCAAAGAGAATAGGATTTGCAAGATCTTTATCAGAAGGAAGGATTCAGGAGAATTGAAAGGCTTAATCGCGATGTTTTAACCACAAAGCGAGCCATGATTACCTTATTTAATAAAAAAATACGAGCGAAAGAGCTTGAGCAGGACAGATTAAAGCCTAAATTAGGGGGCAGGAGCAAGAGGTCAGCATAAGCGTAATTACCCTCCAACAAAGAGCAGATAATTGCACCCACTTACGGGCAATTAGTAAACCTCACGACGCTCACGACGCTCACGACGGAAAACCTCACGACGCTACCATGACCCCAAAGGTCACACACGCGCACTTATCTACTGTAGTAGAATTGTGTGCGGCTTCCATTTACTGCTAATTTTAAAATCGGGCCGTTATTAGGAATAATTTGAGCAAAGGTTTGGTTTCAAAAACTCTAAATTACCGGATTTTCATCGTAGTTTGCCTTTTTTGCACTTAAATTAGGTATTTTAACGTTTATTTTTGTTAATTTCTTATGTAAATTCGCCTTATTTGCTTAAAATGACTTTAAAATTCACGAAATTCGTTATGAATGTGTTAAAATCGAATGCGGAAGGAACAAAGACTATCTAACGTATCAGCAAGAGGCGAAACAGAATTTACTTAGCTTCTGTTTAATCAATATAATACAAAAAATCGGAACAGCGCATTTCTGCTACAGTAGTTAGGTGCGCGTGCGTGAGTTTTACGCTCATGGAGCGTCGTGAGGTTTTCCGTCGTGAGCGTCGTGAGCGTCGTGAGGTTTACTAATTGCCCACTTACGCATACAAAACTACAGTGTGCCGACAGCTGCATACTACAGTGCTTCAGTCAAGTCATCAATGTCATTCAGTCATCACTGAGTCAGACCAGTCAATCACCCAAATTAAATCCTACCCAATTTTTTACCCTTACAGTATGTAGTTGTTACTGTTACAACGGTAGATGCTAGAATAAAACCGTGAAAAATTGGTGACAACTACCAACACCAACAATTCGCCTCAACAGCAAGAGTGGCGAATTAAAGTGAAAGGGAGTGTATAGCAAGTGCTTGTCTTTTTTGGGCCATACCTCGAAAATGCACCTACCAAATTTACTACTTTTTCTCCAAAAACATTTCATCGTCTGTAGATTATTTATACAAATTATCAGCTCAGTTAGATTATTTTGGGCCAATTTATTCAAAAAAAACGAACCCGATCGTTACTTTACGATCGTATTTCTGAAGTTAGCTATGAGAAAAGTTCCAGAGGAAAAATTGGACAAAATTTTGCTCCATTTAACTCACGTACTCGAATTCAGCTACAGTAAAACCCGGATATAAGAGACATTTTTTTGGAGGATTTTGTGGCCAAGACCCGGGTTTAAGAGAAAGCACCCCATAAAATTACAAAAACCTGCCAGCTCAAACGGTAGAGTCGGTGCTATAGAAAACAAAAGGTCGTGGGTTCGATTCCCATGATGTTCGAATTCCCTCTAGAAGATTCACAGGGGATGTGGGAATCGAACTCTCGATCTGTCGTCACTGTTGCACCGACTTTACAACTTTGAGCTCGCTTGCTCTAGACATGATAACTTAAATGGAGTTTTCAAGTATAATTGCTCTTAAACGCGAGTTTGACAGAAAGAGGCAAAAAAACAAAATTGGGATCCACTAATATGTGGGTCAGTACACCCACGCATAGCTACACTTTACATAGACTCTCAAAGTTCACTCTTGCCGTAGTTGCGGTAATTCGTTTGTGCAATTTTCAGTTGTTAACTTGAATGTGTTGAACCGTATTAATATCAGTTGAACAACTCTTGCCTTGCAAACATAACATTAGAGAGCATGAGTTGGAGCGCGACACCGCGTGATATATATTTGAATCTCGCGGCCATCCGGATCCACGTCGAACCCCGGTTTCCTGTCATGGCCGTCTCTCTGTTGTATGGCCCAATGTTCACTTGTGCGCTCTCTCGCATTGTTTAGGCCAGACCTAACTCGTTGCTCTCTCTCGTTATTGGTTTCCACGATAAACCTACTGTTCCCTGTCTCTGTCTCCGCAACCGACATTCATACGATACAACAGCTTGTAACAAGTCCTTTAAAAGCTGAGTAACTAAAGGCGAGCAAACTGGAAAAGGCTTAAATCAAAAATGGTAATAAAATCGATTGAAGCATGCGCAGACTTTGTGACTTAAGTTGAGATTCATTGAGCGCAAACGAATTACCGTAACTACGGCAAGAGTGAACTTTGAGCTGAATTTGAGAACCGTACACGGAAACAGATTTTAATTTTGATGATTCCGTTAGATAGCTCAGCATTAGTGCTACAATCTTGAGTAAACTGGACGGAAAATTGTGAACAAATTTTTGCCGAAAAATTCGAAAAACTGAAATGCGTAAAAATGCAACCTGCTCTATTTCGCATAACATCCTTAATTTTTTACCAATTTAAAGATTCTGCTCATTTTCAGATTCCTCTCACTATTTCATTTCGAATGGTATACCGAAACAGGAATTTTGATTGTACTAATGTTGTTATCTGATAAAGTTTAAATTTCCCGCCATATATCAACACGAATACAGTCAAAACCGGACCCAGTACTAAAATCCGCGCGCCTACGAAAGTAAATAGAAACGAGGCAGTGCGCTACCGCGCACTGCTGATAAGCGGACACCGCATAAGCGGACAAACCGGATAAGCGGGCATTTTTCTCTTGCCGGGTCAATGTCCGCTTATCCGGTTTTGACTGTATTTTATTTTTAACTCTGACGCGATTTTCAAAAATCCTGACCTAAATTACCCCAGAATGTTAAGTCTCATCAAAATCTGAGACCTCTTTGCCAGTTGTGCCAAGCGAAACTCGATTATTTGAAAAAGTCTGCCTTAAGCTGTATACGAAAGTCATATAGGGTAAAACCGCCTAAGTCCGGACGGCGTCTAAGTCCGGACAAAAGGGTTTTTTGAGTCTACCTCGAAAAACTTTTTCTAAGATGGGCGAGATTGTTGCAAATATAGGCAAATGAAACCAATCTACACATACTTGTCAAATATCAGAGCTTTTGGGATGATACGTGATGAGATAGATATTTTATTGTGAAAAATCGAAAAGCGCACTTCTTTGAAAACAAATTGTGGAAGTTGCTAAAGTTGACTAAAAATCGCGAAAAAATAATATTTAGGTAGCCACGAACCTCCTCTACCAGCATGCAAAATTTCATAATTTTTGAAAAAGCCGTTTTCTTGCAATCTGTAACTCTTTAAAAGTCTTTTAAGTCCGGACACCGATTTTTTGTCGTTACAACACAGTACTCGCGCACAAAAACAGACTGCACGTGCATAAAATGTGTATGGCCCGACGTCCGGACTTATCCGCCTTTAGAAGCGCGCGCGGTCGCGTCCGGACTTAGGATACTTTACGTAGTAATTTTGTGTGGCGTGATGTCCGGACTTACCCGCTTTTCACACTGATGTCCGGACTTAAAAACGTGGGCGTGCTATTCCGGACATTTATTTGAAAAAAATCAAATCATTAATAACTTTTTATTGAATGAATGAATTGACATGAATTTTTGAGATATTATAGCCTGACTTCTGACTGATTTTTTGATCTACAATTTGTTCGATTTGGTTTCAAATAACTGACGCTGCATGTGTTTGAAAGTCGTCAGAGCACCGAAATGTCCGGACTTAGGCGGCTTTACCCTACTTATCTAAAATTTTCTAAACTCAGTTCCTGACGTTCCCTAATAATATTAGAGCGCAAGGATGCAATAAAAAAGTGCAGAGGGTATACTTACGATATAACGATGGTTTCTAACGTTTTCCGGTTGCAATAATGGCGCTTTATCATTTTCTTGCTGACCGCTCTTGTTTATATCTTGCACAGTTTTCATTACTGATGACGGTGAATACTGTTTACTGTCATCTTGCCGCATGTCACGATCATTTGAAAATATTCTTGCGACGTTATACGCAAGTGCGAGAACCTTTGTGGCACTTGGACGAAGCTTGCAGTCAACGATAAACAAGGAATCAAGTAATTTTTTAATCTCGTTACTTGCCGTTGGTAGTAATTGGTGCCCAGAATAGATCAAGGGATTTTGTAAATTATATGAAGATCGTTGCACAAATTCATGGGAACTGAGATTTTCATATGGAGGCTCACTACTGATCATCTGAACTAGCGTGCATGCCAGCGACCTGAAGTACTTTTGTTAACATGTGAAACAGGCCACAAATTTTAAAGGCACACAGACCATATGTCTGATTTTCGACCATATGCTTCTGGTTGTTCCATTTTTCCAATAACTTCAGGCGCGATAAAATGGTGCGTTCCCGCTAGCATTGTTGGGGCTTTTGATGACAGTGTAACTGAACCACTGCTGATGGCTAAATCAACAGCTAATCCAAAGTCAGCCAGCTTTAAGTTCTTCTCTGCTGTAAGCAGTAAGTTTTCGGCTGAAAATAGTGTCTCATCGCGGTGCCTGCAGTTCACCTAGGACTAAAATGGAAATTTCTTCATTTTAAAAGTAAGAGCAGTTGTGATCCATTCTCTCTTTGGCTCATTTCAGCATTTGGGCACCACATGAAGACCAGTGTTGCAACTCAAGTTTGTAACTAAGTTATTTCACTTAGTTAAAAACTCAGTAATAGTACTAAGTAACTAACTAAGTTTCGAAAAAAACTTAGTACTAACTAAATAACTTACTAAGTTTTATTTTTGCCCTTTAACTTACTTAATAACTAACTAAATTATTTTTTTGGCATTCTACTAACTAAATAACTAACTAAGTTTTCGTTTTTTCAACTCAACTAAGATAAAAACTTAGTAAAAAACTTAGTACTAAGTTTCCAACTAAGTTTTCCGAAACGGAATCGAATTTAAAATTTTTTGTAATATGTCATAAGCAGCAGATTAGGCTACGGTACTTCCACGTGATACGCCATTTTGGGTTCATGCGTTTACAGCTTACCACCTTTTTTAAGACTTTACCTTAAATTTTTCTAAAAATATCGAAATGAAAAATAAATCAAATTTTTCAGGTGGCTAAATGGATTCTTCGAACGACTCAGAAGATGAAACGAATCGCATGGATGAAGAGGTCGTTGCGACGGCGGCTTCTACTTCTGGACGAAGCCGCAGAGGACCACGAAAGACGCATCCGATATGGGACTTCTTCGTTTACGAAAACGGTCGATCGAGCTGTACTATTTGCTCTTATCAAGCCAAAGGAGCATATACGACGACGCTAATGAATCATTTATCATCGAAACATCGTAAGCAACATCAAGAGGTTGGTTTACGATTTATTCTTTTTTGATTGTTTGAACCGGCGGAGGGGGGACTGCTACGTTACGTTACTTTCTTAGGGTATTTTCCGACGAAAATTAAGCCTTTTAGACATTCTTATATGTGCTTAAACATCACTAAGTGTATTTAATACGTGTTTGTATTCAAAATCGTTTTAATTGATTCAGTCGAAACCGGATAAGTGCACATCGACCGGGCACGAAAAATTTGTGCACTTATCCGGTGTGAGATCATGTAAAAAACATTGGACAAAAAAGTTCGGGATATGAATAAGTTCTGCACTTATTCGGTATGCCTTTATCCGGTTTCGACTGTATCGATTTTCGATGTAATATGATTATTAATGCGCTCGTAATGGCCAGGATATTAAGTGGCGGTAGGACAGTTCTCATTGTCCCACCGTTTGCATTTTGATTTCGATAATACTGGGGCATTATCGCGTATGATAAAATGGGGCACAGGTACATGCTGTTTTTGTCGCACATCATAAATTCTCTCTTTACATAGTTATCTCCTTTAATATAAGGAGAAGCAAATCTGAACCGTACTATTTTGATTTTATTTCTCTGTAAATATTCGTTTATATTCATGTTGCATTTATTAAGTTTACAAAATAGCATCCTACTGTTTATAGGTAGCGAACAAAAAAGCGAAAGACGATGGAGATCGAGATCAGAAAAAAAGGAAGAAGAATGCGAAACAGCGGACGATCAACTTTCCTGTTCACGCCGCATTGAAGTACGCAAAGGACAGTTCGCACAAGCGGATGATCGACGAACATCTCGCTCTCTTTGCCGGCTGCACGTCATTCGCATATCACCTCGTTGAATGCACCGAGTTCAAGGAATTCGTATTGGCGCTGAATCCGCGCTACGAGTTGCCTTGTCGAGAGACGTTGAAGAAATTCGTCGCTAGAGTT
>NIUQ01005338.1:0-11092 GCA_002796945.1 Plectus sambesii
GACTGAAGTATCAGAAGCGTCGCTGTTACCAGCAAAACGAGTGAGAGTTAGTAATATGCGCAAATAATTTCGTGTTGCTTTATTAAACAACCGCGCATATTAACGTGTAAGATTATAAGTAGTTTTAAAATTTTTGATACCGTAGCAGATAAATTATTTGCAATGTGTTTCAATAATATTTACTTGAATATTAACCGTTTATAACTTCATATCTCCTTTATACATTGGCACATATGAGACGCATTCGCAAGATTTCTATTATGTAGTGACAGTGGCTAGCGCAAAGACATTCTATGCGAGATTCAATTGAATGAGAGCTTGTTTTATCACGGTAACGTCGCGTCGGGTGGTGGTATGCTCGGAGGGAGTGCACTGTATGGTGGCGGAGACATGTATATATTCATATGGGCCAGTTCTCTTGCCATCTCGCGTTGCACGGTTGAGATAGCGTTTCCATCTGCTGACGACGATTGCTGCTCTTTCAGCTGTCGATAGCGCCTGATCAGAACAAGGATGCTTAAAACTTCGACAATATAACCGGCGAGGGCAGTGATCAATATACTCGCCAGCTCTTCGTTCGTGTAGTCCAAATTGAAAGCGATTGCCAGAACTGCAACATTCAGTATTGAATACCGTACTTTCGCGATCTAACCCCGCAGAGTCTATTTCCACTTGTCGTGTAAAAATACATACTGCTCTTTGAAGATTGCTTGAAGTTTTTAAAAACATAACCAATTACGACTGGAATATGGAAAGTTGACTGAATTCAAATTTGAATTGTTAATTCAGTTGTTTTAAGTTTTGCTCAGTTTTAATCCTTTAGCTAGTATAACAAACTCCACGCTATGTTGCCGTGGAATAACATATGCCCCGCGGAGACTGTTTGAGAGATTACGATTGTTTGTCTCGTTACAACTGAGCGATGCGAATTTCAGAGTGAACGAAGCATAGATATATAAAATGTGAGGGATAGTGTTTGAAGGTTGACTTGAGCCAGCAAGCCTGTATCGTTAATGTATCCCTGTATCGTCGAGAAAGTTTTAAAGATTCCTGTCATCCCGCTAAGTTTAATCGGACTGTGTGTCTGCATCGCTTATGCTATTTCGAGTATTACATCGCCCTCTTTCATCTAAAGTGATTCGTTACCTAAAAATGTAGCAGCGGCGGCTGAATCAATCATCATGATGCTGACTTGGTAGAAGATTAAAAACAGAGAAATGACGGGCTTGTCATGTTTAACTAATGACGTACACAGCACACCGACGAACAAAAATGACAAAATTAGAGGTGCAAGAAGGCAGGCCTTGTAGACAAAGCGCAGTTCCATCACGACAAACATGATCAACATCAGGGCGATGAAGCAGGCGCTGAGGAATGTCAAGAACCAGACGTCAATTTGGCTTTTCGTGGTCGTACTACTGAAGCGACGCGAAGCGGTAGTAGTCACCATGGTTTTACCTGCTTCTGCTCGCTCTCGTTCGTCTTCCGATTTTAAATAAGACTGAAGGTTAAACCCTTCTTCGGTAAACGCTAGATACCCATCATTACCTGTTCGCTCAAAATTGGAGAGATAAGAACGCTTCGGTCAGTGGTGCTAACTTTCACTATCTCTCCCAAAGCAGCTTTTATAATAGCCTCTTCGACCAATACGTGCTCTGGAGTCGAGCACTACAGGTCCAAAGGTCCCTATTGCGGTTAGCGATTGCACTTTTGTTTAAATTGTTTATTTGGCTGTGGTCACATTAGTTGCTCGTTCAATTCATTCACAAAGCCAACAGTGACGATCGAACCTGCGCAATTTGCACTTTGCGGTTGATCCGACCGGAGTTCGCTCACCTACTCTTATCACTTACTCTCACACCAAGTTTTGCTCAACGATGAACGTTCAACATACGCCAATGAAAGCCGCGCCGCCAAGTTATAATAACTTCTAATGCGTTCTTACTCAATGATCGGAGGAATTTGCTGCTGTCTGTTTATTCTGTGAGTTAACATTGATATGATACCAATATAGATAACCAAACAGAATCGATTAGAGGGAACTCGAAAATATTCTCTACACATGGATTCCACCATTTTTCCATCTAAAGTCAGCTAAAGTCGAACAGATATAATCGATCCTTTGCCAGAAGAACAAGCGGTTTTGGGCGTTGCAAGTAAATTTGAACATTCTTTAGCATTTAAGGCCAAAGTTATTGTGCTCTCAGGCAATGATCGCTGTATATTGAACGATCGAAAATTACGAGTTCGTCACTGCCGGGAGCCAAAAATTTGCTTATATCTCATATCCCGGTTTGATTGTACATGTGTTTAGATGGTTTCAGCCAAGTTCTGCAACGTGGTATGTCCATGTAGAATTGCAGCAGTTCACCGACCCCAAAGGTCAGTTAGATTCCGGCGTATGCTGCAACAATGAGGAAGTGGACGATTGTGGATGCGCTGACTGCGCTCCATCGAGTTCTTGCAATATGGAATTCAGCATTTGCATGGAGCCCATTGACTGGTTTGTAAAATACATCAATTTACTGTACTTTCTCATTCAAACCACGCTGTTAATTAACCGCTGAAACAAACAACAAACATGACATTGAGTCCATTAAATGTGCAAGAAATTACGAAAAACGTAGCTGATTAAGATTGGCAGATTAATAATTGCACTTTCAAAGGACTCGTTTGTTATTTTACACAAGCTTATGTAGTATATTACATATACAATTGAAAGAAACCAGTTTACAGGTGTTATGGGAGAAAATACAGTATTTGCTACTATCCAAAATTCGATATATTATTTGAACCAATACAACTTGTTTGCAATGCACCCTTTATAGGGGCACTAGCTCGTTGGATTCATGCAACAGTACATGGTACAGTACGTCTGTAGTAGCAGAGAATCAGAATGCAGTCGTCTTTGAGATGAACCATCAATACGGAACTTGGCAAAATCCGCAAGACGAGCTCTTTCCAGGGGACGCTTCGAACGCGGTATTCCCATTCGAATCGTGTGCTGGCGCGTGTTACTCTAACTGCGTTTCAGAATTTCTATTTCAAGTTCGTTGTGAACGATAGCACCACCGAGGCTACGGAAAACGAGACGAGGTACATCGATGGTTACGCGATACCACTGACGAACGACCTCTTTCCACTTAACCAACTGCATTTCATCAACTTCACGCATCACAGACTCGATGCGACGGCAACAACGTTAGCTATTGCGTAAACGCAAATAAAAACAACCGCAAAGGCGATCAATTGCAGCTTACAATTTTATTTCTCTGCTTGCGACTCGCTGCCGTGCCCTTCAACAAGTTCAAGTACGGGACCAACGTCAACTCTGCCATATACGGACTGTTACGATTGGCTGCATGTGGGCAATGCACAAACTAGCGGAGTGTATACGATCAACCTCGGCGGTAGTCCCCTCCAGGTCTACTGCGACATGACCACCGACGGCGGCGGCTGGACCGTCTTTCAAAGGTAACATACAGTCTGTAAATGCTGTGGAAAAGAGTGCCAACGCGTGTGAACTGTCTATTGTATCTATGAAAAAAAGATTGCCACGATGCGCCAACGGCTGTGGATACTTGGCATGCGTCGAAATGCCACTATATCAGCTTTCTGTATAACCTAGTATCTTCTATATTGCAAAATATTGCGCACATCCCTTTCGTTCATTTGTGCCCGCACCAGTCGTCAACGATTGCCCGTCTACCTTTTTCGCCGACAGGATGGACAATGCACACTCTTTTCCGCAGAACTTACTGGTGGGACTGTTTTCTCAATCATTCTACCCTTGAACAACATGACAACTGTGTTACAGGAGAATAAACGACAATCTGGCTTTCGAAGCAAAGTTGTGGAATGACTACGTGAACGGATTCAACAACGGGCTGAGCGGTAGTATGTGGCTCGGCTTAGAGAATATGCACACATTGAGCACAAAGGATGCGAAGGTGGCACTGAGAATTGACATGACAGACTGCGCAAATCAAAATTGGTATCAAGTGTACGACGGGTTTTCCGTGTGCGCACTAGTGTTTAAAGCGGTAAAAAAACGCAAAGATTTCAGATTGGACCCGGATCGGATAAATATCGACTGTCAGTGGGCGGTAGCTCTGGAACTGCCGGCGATTCGCTGACCTATAGCGAGCCCCAGTTCAACCAGAACGGAACTCGCTTCACCACCAAAGACAGTGACAACGACAATTTCCCCGTCGGCAACTGCGCTGACTATTACCAGGGGTATCATCACAATCAGATATCGGCACGAGCCGGAACTTTGGGGCTTTCGACTTACACTTTTATATAACCCCTAAGAATTATCACGATCCAAATTGACGACATTTTAAAATTTGCCTAAGTTTTTGTCTCAACAGTTTTTATTATATTTTATACTCATATTCAAGCTGCTTGAAGCCGCTATACATAAAAAAATCACTTGGAGAAATGTACATCTCCCCTACCCCCTGACGCCCATGTCTGATTGCTCGCCGAATCTATCCGATTGTTTTCAGCGGCTGGTGGTACAGCAGTTGCGGTCGGTCGGACCTGAATGGCGTTTATGCTGCCACCTGCGTCTATCAAGATAGCAAACCCTTCCAAACCGGTGTTTATTGGGGGAGCAAGTGGCAAAATCAGTTTTATGGACCGAAATTCGTGGAGATGAAACTTCGCAAAGTAGTCGCATAGGGAGTCTGCACTTTGAGAGTATCAAATAAACAAATTGTGTGACGAATTGACTATCGCCACACGGCGGGCCACGCGGCGGTGCTAGCGGTAGTTCCTCGGCGTTGCTGCTCCGTCGACCTANTATCAAATAAACAAATTGTGTGACGAATTGACTATCGCCACACGGCGGGCCACGCGGCGGTGCTAGCGGTAGTTCCTCGGCGTTGCTGCTCCGTCGACTTATTTCGACTCGTCGCACTCTTTGTAGCGGTCATTAGTCTGCCTACAATATTCCATTCGTATCTACTCAAGATAAATTAGACGTACTTTTCGACGCTCTGGGTATCAGATTATGCTGCAGTTGGGAGCGAAGAGCGTTCAAATCCTCCTCTGTAAACTCGTCCACTTTGGGAGCTGGTTGCGCAGCCGCAGGCGTCTTTGGCGGATTTAGAGGATCCCAAATGCGTCCAGTGATCAAGCCTTGAGGGTACTTCTTGTGCGCAGCGATCACGCCTGCAAGTCAATCGCATTGAGCCATGAACGCCAGCGATGACGTTCATAACGCACCGCCAGACAACAGAACGCAATTGGTGTAGCCTCGCTGGAGAATCGTTGTGGTGACGCGCGGCGCGTTGCGCTCATTATCGTCGTATAAGACGATCATCTTGCCCGGCTTGTTCTTGTACGCTTTCATCTCGAGTGTGTCGTAGCGCTCTCGACTCAACATTGTGTGCGGATAGTTGACGGCTGACAACGCCAAACGCGATTAACAAACTGCACGGATTCTATAGTACCTGTGATGATGTGACCGAGGTTGTATTCCTCTGGAAGACGCACGTCGAGCAGAAGGTACGGTCGGGCGGCATCCACCTGGACATTCCTCGTCAGCGGAGAGTCTGTCTTCTCGCCGATACCAATGATAACACTGCAACACGAAGCATCAACACCTCCAATAGTTGACAATTTGACTACTTGTGAATTGTATTCGCAGTTTCGCCGTTTTCCGCGTTCGCAGGTGAATCCACTATCTTATTGCCTTCGAGTGCGCGCAAGACGAGTGCCTCTTCGTGCTGCGCCTGCGCTGATTGCAGGATCATCGTGACAAACTGGTCCGCCTTGATTCGGCGAAAGATCTCCTGGCGACTGCTGCTCGTTGCCGCCACTGAAAGCCCCTCGTTTCAACATATAATTATAGCAAATAGGAAACGATTTTTTTACAAATTACCTGATTTTTTGGACTCGTGATGATGATCAGCCATCATATTTGTAAAGACCGATCGGACACAAGTGTACCGCCGCCGCTTTACAAGGCGCAACCACACATATCCGAGAGAACACGACGCGACCCTTGTGGTCGCCTAGCAACCCGCCATATACAGTCGTCAACTACTGATTCACTCGCTCAGACCAAATTTACGACCACTACTCGACATCTTCTTCATCCGCCAAGACATCGGCAGTAATTCGCAGCCTGCATGCGATGTTTGTGCAAAGATTGAAAGCTCTTTGATCCATTGACGAGCACAAGTGAAACAAGTCGGTCAACACAGCATATAAACAACCCGACGAATCAGCTGATCAATGACAAAATCAAGAAAACCGACAGCAAACAATAACGTGTATTGCACGAAGATCACAGAGTACCGCAGCTGAAAAGAGACATATTATCATTGGTCAGGAAGGGAAAAGGAAGAAATCGAACCGCGCTGAAGACGGCGAAGTAAACGAGAACGGTAGGAAGAAGAAAGAGAAGAACGGTGAACAGGAGCGTGCCGAGGAAGAGTTGCTGCGAGTCAAACTGCGCCGAATCCACGCGATTCCTCAACGGATTATGCTTCTTGCCGCGAAACAAACGCCACAACGACACCAACGACGTTCGAAGGACTTGAAACAGCCTGGAATTTTCAAATCACACCTGCTCGTTCCATATCGCGCACTTGCTCGTACTTCATTGTACTTTCGAGTATTAGACCCCTTTCATATCGCGCACTTTAGTCGTGCTTCAGGAATGTACTTTGTCAGTGCGTCAAGTGCGACTCTAGTGAAAGTACACGATATGATACCGACCCATTGTTCTGCGCTATGCAAATTATTTCTGAGTTAGAGCTAACCATGAGTGCAATTGCCGAGTCGCACGCAAAGTTCGCAATGTTCGACAAGAAAAATTGAATTTATGCATAAGAAGCGTATTATAAGTACAATTATCGCGAACGATAGACGCGGACGGCCAGTCCGACAAATCCAATAGTGTAAAAGGCGACAGCCAAGGCGGCCATGAGGCCGATGTCGCGCCATAGGAAGGCGGGGTCGAAGCTGTAACTGGCGAGCACCTCATCGCCACTGGTCAAACACGTAAGATCGCCGATCGCGCACGTGATGTTCTCCACCGCGTGCCACTGGTTGACGGCGAGCGCCTCGAACCCGTAGCGGAACCAGCTCACGTACTGCATCCAACTGATGTACACCGGCAGCATGCCAACATTCGCGTACAGACCGCCCGTCAACGATATGAGCGTAAGGAACGGCCCCGCGATCGAGATCGCGATCGGGAACGACGGCGCCACCGTGCTCAGCATCACTCCGCACGCCATCGACGACTGCTCGATGCAAATGCCGATCAGCAACGCCAGCAGAAACGCGTCCACTGTCGGTCGCAAGCCGATCATGAAGTACGATATCGCCGTCAATATGACGCCGTCCACCGAGAACAGCGGCACGTACGACAGCGCCTTCGAGACGTAATACGCCCCCACCGAGTACATGCCGTTGTGATGCTCGCGCACGATCAGCGGGTAGTCATCCGGCATGAAGTGCATGATGCCGAACAGCGCGGGGTATGTGAACTCCGACACCAGGTAAAAGAGCGCGCCATTGATATTCGCGATTCCCGTCTGCCCATCGGGCGTGTTCAAGTAGAGCAGCCCGACGAATAGTCCCATGATGATCTTCTGCATGATCTTCGCCCTCGCCAGCCTCGGATTGCGCCAGTTGTCAATCATCGCACGACGCAGCAATGTCCAGAACTGCAGCAAGGCNCCCATGATGATCTTCTGCATGATCTTCGCCCTCGCCAGCCTCGGATTGCGCCAGTTGTCAATCATCGCACGACGCAGCAAAGTCCAGAACTGCAGCAAGGCCGACGCCCTGTAGCGGGGCTGGTCGGTGGGGGACGAGGACAGCTGCGAGGCGCCCCCGTCGGACACCGTCTCGCGCACCATCTTCTCCACCGACAACGCGTACTCCGATCGGTCGTACTCGTCGCAGATGGCCGCCACCCTCTGACGGCATTCCTCCTCCTCGTTGGGCAAAATCGCCAGGGTATGGATGAGGAAATCCGCGGGGTTGAAGTCTTGCGGACACTGGTAGCCGACGTTGGAGAAGAAGTCGAGCGCGTCTTCGTTGCTACCGAAGAAGGCGCTGCGCCCGTCGGCCAAGAAGTACACACGGTCGAAGAGGGCGTAGATCTCGGAGGCGGGCTGGTGGATGGTACAAACGATGGTCTTGCCGGAATGGGCGAGACGACGGAGGACGTTGACGACCGACTCGGCCATGAACGAGTCGAGACCGGTGGTGGGCTCGTCGCAGAAGAGAATGGAGGGATTGGTGAGGATTTCGGACGCGAACGCGAGTCGTTTGGTCTCGCCGCCGGAGATGCCGCGGCAAACGCCGGGGATGCCGATGCGCGTGTGCTGGCACTTGCGGAGGCCGAGCTCGGAGATGACCTCGTCGACGCGGCGCCGCTTCGCCGACGCGCTCATGGAGCGCGGCAGGCGCAGAGTCGCTTGGAAGATGAGATGCTCGCGCACGGTGAGCGTGCCGATGAACAGATCGTCCTGCTGCACGTACGCCGACAGCGAAGTGATCGCTCTGCCGATCTCCTCGCCGTTCACGCACACTCTTCCGTTCACTTCGAGGCCCTTGAGGTTGCGCTGCACCAACGTGTTCAAGAGGGTGGTCTTGCCGGCGCCGCTGAAATAAGAGTGGTATTGATGGATACAATAAGTATGGAAGGAAGAAAATCGCATACCTCGCTCCCATGAGGGCGACGAGCTGACCAGGAGAGACGCCACCGGTGATGTCGCGCAGAATTTGCACACGCTCCTTGCTGCCCTGTCGCCGACCGAACACACTGAGGTTCTCCCAGGTGAGTGACACTGGGTGCAGCTGAGCTACGCTGCTGGCACGCGAAATGGTGCGGTAGTTGGACCGCTTGCCCGACATGGCGTCGTCATCTTCGTCGTCGGTGTCGAGGAGAACACTGGTCTCGCTTTTATGTTTCTTCTCGTCATTTATCAATGAATGACCTATCAAATTGGAGCCACTCGTGTTGCGATGGCTGAACAAGGGGGTGACTTCGCTGGTAGAGTCACCGGACGTCAGTAACCGCCTCCGTTCCGACATGTCCTCTTTCTCTTTTCTTTCTTCGCTCTTCTCTCCACAACTCGATCAAACACGCGCTTCACATGCAGACGTCACTTCGATCGACCCACAACGGCGTACAAATGGACACATAACTTGCTGATCAGCTATCGCGGCGCGCAACCGTCGGCGATAAGGAAACGGTGTCGGGGGTCAACGCGCAAGAGATGAACGTGAAATCAATAACAGCGCTGACCTGGCAGCGTAGACGTGAAAGCAGTAGATGTGCAGCGTGAACACGGCCACAAAGTCCACGACCAATGCGATCTGCATACTCACGCCCAGCAGGGAGATCCAGCGCAGCAACACCAACCCCGCCTCCAACGCCGGATTCAAAAACGTCAGATATGCTAAACGTAAAGTGTACAGCTAAGCGCAATGTACGGAAAAAACTAAAACCGCGTCCTATAAATACTTAAAACACGCCCTATGTGTTTCGTGGTCTTCAAAAGCGTCCTATGTTTGACGTTTTCAGTATGTTAAGGTCAAACATAGGGCGTGTTCGAAGACAAATATAACATAGGACGCGCTTTAAGCAATTACAGGGCGCGTTTTAATTGTTGTCCGCAATGTACAGTGCAATCTGCACAGCAATAAATGAGGTCTCATATAACAAAAGCAACGACATACTTCGCCATAAATAGATATGATACAGGAAGAAGTGGCCGAGCGTGTGATTGAGCGGTTTGTTGAGCTTGAGACCGGCGGGGTTGCCCATGAGCCAGTCGATGAGCTTCTCGAGCGATGAGATCAGCAGCTGCAACTGCCCAGACACTTGACGCACCTCCTTGTCAATCGCCGCCGACGACCGATATCCCAACACGGCCGACACGACGATCCATCCAAGCAACGCGTCGATCGCATGCTTACACAAGTCGCTGAAACGCGAATAATGTCCTGATTAAGGATTCATTTGTGGTTTTAACTTATATATCGGCGCTCGAGAGCCAATTTCTTCATAAGAATGTAAACATAAACTGAAATTACATTTCTAAATCTTAAATTTACATTAGTTTTATGAGATTGGCCCAAGGGATTTATCAATATTGATATGAAATTCAAGATTATGGACCAATACAAATGTAACGGATTAGCTGCTATATTTTTCATGTTCCTAATTTCTGAGATTAGAGATATAGGGGAAATTTTTCGATCAGTAACGAGCGTCAAGACCAAATACCGTAGAACGCCAAATTTAGCCTATCTTTAACACGCATTACGTCAATGAAAGTCTCAGGAACGACTGTTTTGCTGTTACTGAGTGAAAAATGTTCCCTATAGATTACATATCATGCCTTTAGTGATTACGAACACAGGAATACAGCTATAGTCCTCAAATACAGCTCATATACGATCCAATTTCTTCTAATTATGATCTTCAAAAAAGCTGTGTGCTTAGATTTTGAATATTTGATACAAAAAATCAACAGTAAGATGAATGAATACTGCGATTGCCGTTCTTAACAGACATGGATGTGTGATCCGATATCATTGCGATTAACATATCATCTAATTGGTCTACGTGATTTATCCGAAGCGCAAACTTGGAGGGAGAATGTACTTTGGTTTTGTCCTAGGTCCGAAAAATCAGTGTTCGATGTCTGAACGTTCAATCGTCCGGCAGTTACATCCATCGCTGAAATCTCGCAGTTTGTTCAATATAACGTT
Source organism: Plectus sambesii (assembly GCA_002796945.1). NCBI lineage: Eukaryota > Metazoa > Nematoda > Chromadorea > Plectida > Plectidae > Plectus > Plectus sambesii. The sequence continues at coordinate 10,753 of NIUQ01005338.1, forward strand.
AAAAAACTAATAGCCACAACGTCGAACGTTTCGATGCCTCTTTGAACTTTTATTTAAGTTCTGTTGCATGAATTGAGACTTTCTGCCAAATTGAGATGTTCAGATAGATTTGTGTGAGTGGATTCGGATAAATCACGTCGACCCTAACTGGTGCCGTTCCCACCTTCGACTTGTGCGCTTTGCTTTCTCGTCGAGCCGCTTGAGTACTGCCGAATAACCGATCAACCACGACCAACTTTCAGCTACTGTTTGTCGCATAACGCTGCGTATTCAATGTTTCAGATATCGTCAAATTGTCCACGTACGAGATACGAGAGCCGTGCGCGCTTTGCTAGCACTT
>NIUQ01005339.1:0-11034 GCA_002796945.1 Plectus sambesii
CATTTACATTCAGCGATTTGTTGAATAAGGTCCAGCTGGGCACTTAATTGCGCCTTAAAATCAAATAAATTTGAAGATGTATAGTAGAAATCGGTACAAGAATTGCAAAATTAATATCGCAAAGGGATATAATATTATCCAAATGTTTCGCTTAGATGTGCCCGGTTTAAAAATAATTTATAAATGTTTTAATATTTTGTTATTTTGCAGCCGGTATAAGTAAATCGACGCAAAACATTTTCGAATTATAATTTTTCAAAACATTGCTGTTCTTTGGCGCAATTAAGTGTCTCATATGTTATTTAGTTAGGAGGAACGCTTGGAATTTTACTGGGTTTTAGCATCTTCAGCTTCTACCGAATTCTGGTTACAACAGCGACATTGTGCGTTGCTTTCATCTTAAAAAGAACAAGACTTACGCAGAGTCCTGTATTGCTGAAAAGCTTGGACAAAATAAGAAAATCAGCAATTGCGCAATTGATTTCTCAACTACATCGAAAATTGGGTGTAATGAACATTTGCAACGCGAAGAAAAATATTGAAATTAATAAACTTTGGAATAATATTTTACTGGCCATAGGCTATTTGATTGGGCTTTATGCAACAGTTAGAATGTGCAGTGAGCTCTATTATTCGTTTAAAACTGGCGAACCTAAATATCAAGTCGATTTAATGATGAATGAAACAATCAAATTATTATCTTGGACGATATGCATGCCATTGGACACTGCTGAATTACTCTCTGAAACAGAAATCAGCAATTTTGAGAACAATATTGATTTGACAAAAAATCTTCAATTTAATTCATTTTACAATAAGGAAGAACTTTTCAGTAGACACTGGCCCAAGTGGCTAATTCGGTGGGCATATGAATATTTGATCATTTACGATACAGTTGAAAGGCATGGCAATCAGAAGTTAATATCTGCTTTGCTCGCTGACCATGATAATTACACATCAATAGAATCAAGAGAGGCAACATATAATTACAGTTTCACATCTCTGATGGAGCTAGATGAATTTATTGACCACTTTAATATAACTATTCCTGAGTTAAAGCAAAATCTGGGGCAGAAAATTAGAGAAATTTATAAAATTAAAGCCTTCTTCGTGAAGGAAGTCGACGGAGCATGGAATCGAACTGTTTTGAATATAACTGAAACGACATTGATCGGAGAGGATAAAATCTGTTATAAACTGCCAGTGGATACAGTGACATTCAGCTCGAAATTGGATTATGTTTACGTTTATCTCAATAGAGGATTGTTGCCAAATCGGAAGCGCTTTAACAAGGAGAAGCCCATAACAATCGACTTTATTGGGCGTGATATAAGTAAAGAGTCGAATGAAAACTTTATATTCGGATCAACGCAGTCATTCTCGTATGATTACTCTGTTCCTGTAACGTTGGACATTACCGAGATATACGAAGCAATGCCGGTGAGCTCTGGTGTACGTCAATGCTCCAAGACCAAGTCGATGGACACATGCCAAGACGAGTGCCAAAAGAAGAAAATTGAGCGTGTCTGCAACTGTTCACCAGCCACACGGTCGAATTTCCCCTCGAATACTAATTTGGCTCGATGCCATTTGATTGACTACAAAAGATGCGCAAAATTCTTGGTCAACAGCGAGAAGGATCTCTGCGAATCAAGCTGCGTTCCACATTGCACACTCATAAGCTTAAAAGTAAAACGAAACTGGGACGAACAGTGGATTGAATCAAACGTGGCTAAGATCAATCTCACAATAAACTCATTTGATTATATCAGTATCAAAGAAGTATACAAGTATACACCAACCAATTTTTTTAGCGAATTCGGTGGCATTCTCGGTTTCTGGATTGGACTTGATATTCTTGCATTCATAGACCTCTTTTACTGGCTCCTCTGCGAGGGCTGCCACACTTTCCGACAATTTCTTTAATGGCATTTTGGTATATGTGGGAGCAATATTTGTTGATAAAACAATGACTATTTGGTTATGTCGCTTGCGCAGCTCATTCGTCTGCAGTGGTTAAATGCTCTTACAATTAAGCTAATATTTGTGAATAGCTACTCCCGTTTTCTTCGTGTGAATTTTTATTTATTTACTGTGAATATAGTTGTCTGTGTCATGTACTTATTTTTTCACTGCTGAGGACCGTGCACTAATTACCAGTAACAAAAGTTGAAAGGCGCGTTCTATTCTATGTTATGTTCGTCCAAATAAAATCAAAACCGTATTCTGACTCTATGAATGCCGGATTTTCTTGAGATTACGCCCCATGACGATGACGACGAAAAATATTTTAACATTTGCTTCATTTGCACTAGTTAAAAACATGTAATTAGCATTCTGCTTATCCATGTCGAATGATTTGCTCACATTTGTTAAAAGGCGCACGACTCGTATGTACGTTCACGTACATATGAGCTGCTTGAAGGAATTTTTGCGAAGACAAATGCATTTATTATTTATAAAAAAATAGCCATAAACCTTCACTGCATTGTAATTCAGTAGCAGATGAGAGAGAATAGCAGAGACCTGTTTGGAAATAGTGCAGCAAAAAATATAAAACCGTATTTGATAAACAGCATATTTGCACGTACGAATCCCAATAAGAAAAACTATACAGACTAGTGAATAAACAACAGCCAGAATGAAATCTAAACGAATAACAATTGCATGAGTTACATAGTCGTAGAATTCTTACGAAATGAAATCGATTCTCCAAGCTGCCTTCTCCGAGATTTTTGCCAAGACTCCCTGCTAAACTGGTTTTCAGAGTTCAACTTTCCCTCATGAATTCATTTTTCTACATCTAAAGATCTATTGAAAGACAACCTTGAAAATAAGAATTCTACTGTTTCTTCCAGTCGAAATAATTTATGTCGCGTTAACTGTCGAATTGCAAGTAGACGAAGCGCACGTGACAATCGCTTGGTCTTCGAAGTATTCATTTTCCAGTACTATCTCCCGTGTCACACACCGCGATTCGTTGCTGTTGCGAAAGCCATGAAGAAAGTAAATGAGCAATCCTAAATATGCATTGTATTGGTTTTCAAAATATGTCAGAAATGGAAACGCAGTAACGATTAATTATAGTAATATTTGATAATTTCTTAATGAGCCAAATAATTTACATGGTCTTGTTTGTCATCAACGACTATTCATCTTCGAAACATTGGGTCAAACTGCGTTCTTGAAGTCAACAATTTATATTGATTGTTGATCTATTGCGACTAAAGCATTGACAGTTATCGACAAAGCAGAGCTAGCCCGAATAAAGAGCTGCTAGGTCGGACACGGGTTAAGCGCTAGAAACTTTTGGCACGTTGGTTCTGAACGAAGTCGACCAACCTGCCCGCCTTAGTAGAATAGAATTGTGACCAGAAGACTTGCTACTTTTGTTTACGAGAAGCTGTCATTTTCGATGTTAAAAGCGTTAAAATTCAACTATTCCTCACATCATATATGGTCTAATATGTCTACATCTCGTGAATGCAACGCCGAGAGAGGCATCCTTTTGAGCCAAAATCGATCCATTCCCTTTTGTAAGCCCTGGCAGGATAAACGCGCGCGAACTTCGAGAGGGGAATAGAGGTGATCTAGCGGTTTATATAATGGACTTCTGGTCTGTTACAGTAGTAACCTTCCAATCTTTGCATTTAGTTCGAGTCACGCGCGTGTGGTTTAATATGAAATAACTCGATTTTGGCGCGAAAGAGAACTACGGCCGACGTTGTCGAAATCAAATCAATTGCTTCTCCTTTACCTATTGCCGTCCAAACGAAGACCTTTGCGAAGACGATTGTATCGATAGAGCAAATCATGAGTATCAACATGAACGCGACGGAGCACGTTAAATATGGGAAGCCTGGCACTTTATGCTTCCTTCTCGACAAGAAATCGTTCGTCTTCTGCAGGCAGGCGACGCATATTAACGTGCACACTGCACCAAGTCCTAAAAATATACATTATTACTGTATCTGATTAAGCCGAGATGGCAGTGGATGAAAGCAGGGGCGTTAAATGGCTGCGAATATTTTTACATGCTAAACAATCGTCGATTTTCCTCATGTAATTGTGCTGAATGGCTGGACAGCCGATAAATTTGAATAAATATATGAGCATACAGTATTATGCTGTTTAAACTTAAATACACCAAAAAGTTCAGATTTTATTTGCGTGATTCAGTAAACTCAAAGACCGAAAGTGCAAAAGAGTGTTGCAAAAGTATACACTGGCAAAGTACTATGATAGAATAATGTCGGCCTCCTAACCAATCAGCGCGCATCCAGTAATTGCAACAGTTTCGTGGAATTGAATCATGGTATAAACGAGTTACCTATTGTCGCCGGCACGACAACCCACAAGTCGCCGTCTTCCAATGCTTTATTTGGTTTGGTCAGCAGCAGAGAGGTCAGTAGTGAAGTCAGGAGAAAAGCGACCAATAGTCGTTTCGCCTTCTTATAATTGGTCGCTTGCGAAAGCGGTGTCTCACTTCTCTCGTTCGTACTACCTACTTTGTACTCGTGGTAGTAAGGTAATTCGGGGACTTCGCGTTGATACAAATGATATTTCTTGTCGAAGTCGGCAAAACTGTCTCCCGACAAACTACAAGGAGATCGTATGCAGTTATGTCCGTAATTGAGTGCGGCGAAGCTGTCGCCGGTATGATCGGAATGGTGATCGCAGAGCGAAACGGTCCTCAAGGAGCCGTCATCGTTGTTGGCGTCGTCGGGCAAAATTTTCTCGTGCGGACATTCCCCTTCGACGACTGGTTTTTCTGCGGCATTCTTGTCGGCCAGCAGTGTATCGTAACTGGAAACGCTTTTCGCTATTTCGCCAGAGACCAACTTTTTCGCGCCAGTCGCGTAACCGTTCACCAGTAAAAGTGACGAGCGCTCATTGGCGAGGGTCGCCTGAAACGTTGAGGCATTGTAAGTGCTTAACAATGGAGCCTTAGCATCTATATGTAGTAAGATTAGAGCGCCGATTGGTCACCGCGCGCATCTGACCAACACTGCGCTGATGTAAATACATTTCACATTTTTTATGAAACTGGCCCAAGTACTGCTAATATTGCTTATTTTAAACTTAAAAATAATCTGCGCTCGACTTGGTTTCATTGGACTAATGCCCGGGGAAGAACAGACATTTGTTATGGAAAGGGGAGATTTGGAGGTGAGCCGCTGCGCGCTGTGGCGGCACGATCCTACATATGGATATGGTGCATTCTAAAGGAGCTCGAGGGTGATCGTTATCTCCCAGAAGCGAGATAAGTGGGAAGGCACACGCAAAGCTAGAACTGACAAGCTGGCGAAGGAACGTGAAGGAAATGAAGGGGTTCAGTTGGAAAGCAGAGAAAGGGGTTCCAACCAGTCCCTCGCAGCTTAGTATTTATAACGGAGTATGGAGTCGATCGCTCTCTTTGAGCATGCGCTTTCATCCATAACCGTAATAGCGCGAAATGCGTCTAATAGGGACTGGAGAGAAGAGTGATCTAGCCAAGTTTGTAATAACCCTTAGAAACTCTTCACCAGCTTCAGATTGAACACCGCATCTCACCTGAGACTCCTGTTCTTGTTCCAGTCGATCTTGCAACTTGGCTGCTTCCGTCTGACAAAAGTACATCTGGATGAATTCGTTGCTAGATTCGCTTGCATCGTCTTCGTCATCGTCCGAATGAACGTTGCTCCTTCTAGGCAATGTCGCCACTGAGCCGTCTGGCGTCAAGAAACTGGTCATGCTTTGTTTCCTTCGAATATGCTGATACTTTGCCGTTTCAGTCGCGAGACCAACCTGAAAAATCACCAAATTTTTTGACAATAGTTTGTGACGGGATAGTATGATAAAAAGAAGCAAACTATTTGATTGGAAAGTATGTCAAGCGTTGAAGAAAGCACTATTCTGCTTGCGTTGGCCATCACTTCTTGATACTATCACCGACTTTTGCTTCATCGTACTATTCTCAGTTTATTTTGGAGTAGCTTTTCCCTTGTCATCGATTTTGTCGATACAAATGACTTTGATAATGTTAACCGAGGCATATTGTGTCGGTTGATCCGTTTATTCAATAGATGAGCGGCAAAGCCCGAAAAAACTTACTGCCTCGAAATGCAAATTTTCACTGCATCAAGTCATAATCTTTGAAATTGAATTTGCAAGCATCCTCAGCTAAAGCAATTCTCACTAACTAAAAGTTGTCCCGCAATCTCTGTTCTCAAAACTTAAAATCACTAATTGACTGACCGGTTCTGGCGTGTAGTGTTGCAAGTATGTGAGGCAGACGATAGTCAGTAGTCTCAAAGGGAGGTTGACAGAAAGAATATCAAACAACGATTCTCGCTTGATGAAGGTCAGTAGGGCGGCGCAAGTGGCCGTCAGCAGAACGGATAACAAAGGCGCGCCTTTCTTCTTCGACATCCACGCCAGCCGTCGGCAGAGTAGACGGTCGGCGCCCATGCAAGAAAGCAGACGCGTTGACGGAAGGAATATTGCCAGACCCGCGCCGCTCAGACCACACACCGATCCCACTGTCAAAATGTACCTAAAATTAAAATACCGTAAAACTTGGCGATCAAGTTATAATAAGTATCGTAGTCAGACCCAAATTTATTAACCAGTAAGATCGCGCGCTTTTCATTCCTATTCACCCGAGATAAACTTTTCACGACATTACTTTCTTGACGAGACACCCATTTTTGTCAAGATATTTGGCTGATGCCGTAAGGTATTTGTGTGAAATAATTAGAATGCTAATGAACGAAAAAAGTGGACTGGTAATATATGAAGATATAGCTTCTTGACTTCCAAAATCTAGTGATAAAAGAGTTTATATTGAAGATCGATGGTTTACGTAACCTCTGCAAAGGGCAAGGAGCATTTCTCACTCCCACCATACATCACTCTATCGCTCATTCCTCTAATTACTCTACTCTTCCGCTCCTTACTCAACTGAAAGCAGCGCATTAACACGTGCCAAAGACATCAAGTAAATCAGCGGGCACGTAGGCGATACGCATCACTTTCTGAATTGCATTATAACACGCCATATGCGCATCCATAGGATACTGTAAAATATCAATGCATGCACGTGTGGCGTGTTATAAAGCAATTTGGAAAGTGATGCGTACCGTACTCGCACGAATCAACGCACTTCGCGGCAGGAACGCTGATGACGCCATAGACTTCTGGCAGCATAATTCTAGGCGACAGCTTGGTGATATCAATGGCGAGCGTAACGACCATAGTCACGAGGAAGAAGATGAGCGACATTAGTCCGTTGCAGATGGGAATGACTGCGGGAATGCGTCGGCGAGGGTGGTGCGTCTCGTCCAGTAGGAATGTTAGCGCCTCGATGCCCACGAAGGAGTACAGAACGTAGCTCGTGCCTTGTAACATCTGAAGCAATGTTTTTTATGCATCTAGTAGCAGAATTGACCGCTGTGCGTAAGGAGTATTTAATCTCAGTGAATATATTTTGCCGTGAGATTTTTTGGAATTGTAGTCGATAAGGTCGGTGAGAGGCAATGAAATTTCAGTTGATAACGGGAAATAGAGTAGTTTAATGAAGTCGATCAAAAGTATGTAAAGCACATGAGGAAAATCAAGGTCATTCAACAAGGTTTGCTGCCGTATTTCTCAAAAATGTCTGCAAAAGTAACAATGTAAGAAGTGAGACTCAAAAACTCAGTCTCAGTCAAATATGTGTTGGTTAGTTGTGAAAAAAAGATTAATTGATCATGTAAACCCGGTATGCCAAGGCAAACTGCGTGTGAGATTGCAAGAAACTGGAATATGGCCCAGTATAAACCAGTTTGAGGCGTTATGCAAGTATTCGGCGTCCTGGATGGAAGGTGTGCAATCCTCACAAAATAAGGACTCGAGTACTTTTCAAGCCAGACGCAAAGCTCTTTGAATACGACACAAGGAAGCGCTGATTGCTCGATGTTCCCCATAGACCCACGTCAGTGGCGCAAGGGGGACGCGTTCGTTCAATATTCTATCGCATCATTTAACGGGGAACGCCGTGGATTACTGACAATTCTTAACAGCTTGCTCGGGCAGGGCCCGAAAAGGGTTCTATACACCGCGATCCTACTTTGGCACATTTTTGCCATTACAGCAGCGCCTTCTCGGTGTTTTCTTTATTGCGCCGTCTCTCTACCATTAACCCGTACGTCCGTCCGCCTATCCTACTATGTTTTGCATGTGCGTTCGAAGCATAGCGTGCATTTGAAACACGCCTCGCGCTCTGATTTGCGCAGGCACATATACAATATTCTGTCTGGAACGCATTTATTTTCTATATTTGAGTTACTGCAGCCCACTCAAGTTTACTTCTTTAAAAGCCATCGCATCGTTTTCCAAGGCTAATAATGTTTCGCTTCATATCATGTGTAAAGACTGAAATGACTTAAATCTAAACGGCGCAATTACAACACTTTCAGTAGACTCTTCTACATTCTCATATCTCGAGCGGATCATCGTTACGGCCCCGTGCGGTTTGAACACAGACTCGGGCCTGGTTAGAGATCTAACTATGAAATAGTTGGCAGAACCCTCCAAATTATTCATCGATTTCTTGACAAGATAATGCCCTGTGCAGCGTTGATTGACAGACTGTCGTACATACTGACAGTTTCGCCTAGACCAAAACTGGCATGCCCACTAGGGAAAGAAATAGCGATCCTATTCACAGCAGCACGTGTTTTTGATACGAGTAAAATTGGGTTTCAGCTGCCAAGATGTTATCGACAACTGGCGAAAGTCAGCATAAAAAATTACAGCAATTGTGAGCAAATGTTTATAAGAGTATGGTAAATCCCGATAGCGAGCCAAAAAGCCGAAATATGCAACAAAATCGGAAAGGAAATTTAAGAAAGGCAAAAACTCACGCCCAAGTAGCCATTTTTGAAGAAGCCTGCGTTCACCCAATGGACGGGATCGGCGTAGAAGAAGCCGACCAAAATCGAACTGCATATGATTAACGACGACACAATCAGCATAATCACGCTAATTGTGCCGGCAACCTGAAAATTTAAATTTGTAACTTCTGCACGAAGCAAAAATGGCACTACTATATGGAGAGTGTTGCTATTAATACAGATTTTATCTATTTTTTCGCTCTTCCCAGGCCTAGGGCTTTGCTTCACAAAGTTGTTGCATTTACAATTGATGAGCTGCGAAGAGCGTGGGAATCTGTCGCACCCAGGTTGCGACCAACCCTTTGCTGCCCTTCCCACTATTATAATACAATATTTGTTCTAACCAATTTTTAAAAATAGTTTTTATTACTATACGTTGTTTCAACAATTGTGAATACATTAATAATGTCTTTGTCTGTTTTCTGTGCTATTTGTGCCGATGTTTTCGCCATAACTACCCTTTGCGCGTGATATAGTTTTGATTTAGCCGCTTTTTCGATAATCATAAACCTGGGTTCACCAAAGTTAACCCTATATTTCTAAAGTGCGTAATGGGCCGTAGTAGAGCAATGTTTCTCACTCGAAGACTGCAGCAGAGTAGTAGCATAGCAAAGAAAAGGCCAATCAACGCGAGAGTGTCGATGTTTGTAGCCATGAAAGGGACTCCGATATCGCCAAACGGCGAGGCCAGCATGAGTTTCGTGTGCGGGGAGCCATTTAGCAACATATTCATATGATCGCTCCAGGCCAGCGCCACCACCGAAATGGCGATCGTATAATCGAGAAGGGACAGCCATCCGATCATAAAAGCGACTATCTCCCCCAGCCCGCTGTAGGCGAAATTGTAGACCAGACAGCTCTTCGGCATGGCGCATGACAGCTCGGTCATGTGGAGGCCTGAAATAAATTTGCGAATGAGTTATTAGGCGATGGAGAGCGAGGCATCAATAGAAGACGCAAATGAAGTTGTTCAGACGAACAACAGACCAGTATTATGGTTAATACGGAGGTAATTTTTGACTGGCAACTATTTCCAAACAATTTTCACAAATATTTCTGTCCACTGCAATTTCCGCGACACAAATTTAGAACTATAATTGGCTGCGGACATTCGCAACTCGCGAACTCGACTCAAATCTATAGCAATTTTCCGTCGCGAGGGTGAAAAATAAATTATATATTACATTATCGAACTCAGTACAGTATATTTTACTCTAGAGAAAACCACAAACGCAAATCCTTGAGCTGTCCCTGGCATCGCTTTTTTGCTAGCTTTTTTGGTACTGAAGTTCAATGCAAGGGATTTTGTGAAGATAAGCTAAACATTGAAGCAGACGCTTATTACCAGCAGAATTAATGAAAAAATTAAGACCCAAACGAGCAGAAAGCTTTACCGCAAATGAGCAGAACACAGAAAGCGATGATCAACGAGAGCAATGTCGCCGGTCCCGCCACGTTGTAGACAGTCTGAGGAATGACGACGAATACGCCAAGAGGAATGCTGATTACTCCTGCTGAAATTAGTAATTCAGCAAAAAAATGTATCAATTGTGTTCGACGATGTTGCGTACACTCGCCGCATTAATGCTCCATTCATAGGTTCACCTCACTAAAGCCTAATTACTGAGTAATGAGCTGAACTGGGTGAGTGTCCTATCTCTGATATGAGGTCAGACACGGCTCAGATATAGGCCAGCAGAGCTTTGACATTGCTAGTTGAGCTTCGGTGAAATAGGCCCAACTCTGTTCATGCATGCTTAAAAATTTTTGTTCTTGAATCTCGCGTAAATATCGTCTGACGATCAGGCCTTCTATCGAGTGCTTCATGAGCGAGGGCGATGAAAAAGTGTTGATATTGGACACGCGTTTTAATTATCGGAATTGAGCACTAATCTCGTATTTCCTTCCCCCACTGGCAACAAGCTCAAATGTTATTCAAGTATTTGGCAGTGAAAATGTATTAATAGCAATTCTTTGTCAGAAATCGGAGAGATCTCACTCAGGTAGTTAACAGCAAATAAAAACAATTCGTACCCAGTCCGATCAGAGTAGCCGGTCCAAGTCGTCGAGTCCATTCCGAATGGTGAAGAAAACCGTCATCTATGGTCTTTACGCGAAA
>NIUQ01005340.1:0-11087 GCA_002796945.1 Plectus sambesii
CATTTGATTCATTAAAACATCCTAGATATAAGCACAGTATGTTACCATTCTTACTTAATTATCGCGAGTCTTACAAACTTCGCGACAGATGTCTTTAACGTTGTTTTTATTTGGGTCACTTTCTAAGATTTACCTTATCATACACAGGGAAGTAAGCAAGAAAGATGAATACTTTCTCAAATCTTTTTTAAGCTTTTCACTGGAATTCACTTTTCCAACTTATTTGAGAGTAATATTTGGATTAATCTTAAGTGTCAATTCAAAAAATGCGTTCGTGCCGATGGATTGCTGCAGTTAATGCGTCAGGTATCACCCAAGCGTTCGAGAAACTTGGGCATTTTTGGCGGGCGATAGCTGGCTCAGGAGCCTTCCCGACCGCTACCCTAGGGTAGGCCGTACCCGGAGTTTCAAGAAACCGGCCCCTGGTCAACCTTTTATTGTTGATTTGGCAGTTCAGTGTTGCTTGGGTAAGACAAACTTGGCTTTTCCCGTTTATTTCTGACTAAACATTTCTATCAGAGACACAATCAGTAATACAGCAAACAATAATGAGGTTATATGACAACAAATAATGAGGCTATATCTATCAATGGTCAAACAAACACGATCAACCACTTTTTAACATGTTATCATTCAGTGCTGTCCTTTAATGCTCTTTGCACTCCCTTGGCGCTCTCTTCTCTTGGAAATGTGCATTGAGTTACCAGGAGGTTGGTACTCACTAACATAAAGATTAAGCATGAGACGACCCATATGTGGGTCGGAATAAGCACATATAATGAGGGTAAACATGAAAAGCACAATCTTGGATCTGCGACACCTATACTCTACTACTTAGATGGCATCCATCTTATCTTCATCACCAGCCATCAGTCAAACAGCTTAGTAGTGGAGGCGTATTCATTAATCCCACAGATGGGTGGCTAATCGGTCTCACCTGGAGGATGAAACGCATTCATTTCCCTAACAAGAGTGGGCCGGACTACCTTATTAATCAACGCAAACCTCAAATGAAAAGCGCATCAATTAGCAAGTAGCAAATGGGCCCCCAATCTTCACTTTAAATCAACCGAAAACAGCATTGAATCAGTACAGGGTGTTTTAATTTTTTCTCACCTATTTATTTTTCAAATAACTTTTGCTAAAGTTGTCCAATTCATTTGATTTTTTTTCGATTCACAGGAAACTAAGAAGTTTTTTGGTATCATGCTCAGCTCAAACGGATAAGTAGGAAGGGAGTTACAAGGGTTTTATGTGAGGTACACATTTTTATCGAAAACAGGCTGTGCCCAACGAACTGCGACAATTTGTTCTTTGAATAACTTAGCCCAGAACAATCCCAATGAGCTGAAACTTGGCAGAAATAATCTATAGACATTAGGGTTTTGTTTGAAAAAAGAATTATTGAATTTTGTCATGGCGTTATTAAGATATGGCCCTGCAAACATAAGGTCTCATTTGTAAGGACGCGTGAAGGTGCGGCTATTTGCGTCGCATGCAACTCGCTGGAAAATGAGTGCTTATGTTTGCTTGACTATATCTTGCCAATGCCAAGCCCGAATGCAATATTTCTTTTTTCAAACAAAACTCCTATGTCTTTAGATTATTTATGTCAAGTTCCAGTTCATTTGGATTATTCTGGGCTAAGTTATTCAACAAAAGAAACGTTGTATTCAGCGCGACATCAGTAAAATTGCGATCGTTGCATTCAACCGTTTGATTACAGAGAATGCGTGGACCAAATGACTTCAAACTCATAATAACAAACACTCAACCAACCCGCTACATTATTTTAAAATTTCAGCAAAATCGGTGGCGTGATTCAAAAATGATAACAATTTGAAATCCATCATAAAGTGGCGGACCCTGTACCTCATTTTTCGAAAAAAGATTAACTCACATAAAACGCTTGTAACTCCCTTCATATTTATCCGATTGAGCTGTGCATGGAACCAACAAAATTCTTAGTTTCTTGCAAATCGAACAAACAAGAAATTAGTGTATGGGACTTCTTTAGCAAAAGTTATTAAAAAACAAATAGGCGAGAAAAAATTGAAACACCCTGTACTTCAAAAGAGAAAGAGAACTGATTACCATTGCCTTATGATTATATTTAATATCATTACTGGAATTTGCAAGCACTACAGAAGAGTGGTATGAAACTATTTTATCATCCTCTTCATATTAGTTTACCCATAAATTTTAATTAAAACGAGAAAAATGGTCTGTAATATGAATTTGAAATCATATTTGCCATTTTGTTTCACTCAGGACCCAAATTCGATGGATATGTATTGTTGCCCTTTTCTAATATGATCAAATTGTGATGAAAATGGATTCCGAGTAATGAAGGAGAAGAAAAATGCCATTTATAGTCTGCATTTGCATTCAGAATTTCTTTGTAATTTTGGCTGTCAGCAAGATTTTTAAAATATGCCATCGTGGTATTTTCTAATTTTAAATTTGCAGAACCACCAAAACTGGTTAGGTAGCTAGTTTGTGTATCCTAAATAGTAACATTAGGTTTATATAATAACAATACCAATTATTGCACATTTTATTATAAATTTCTGCCTAAATTTTGAGTGATAAAGGAGTAGAGGCAAAGCGAGCATTCTAAGCACATCCTTAGCGCACTGAAAATTTCTTCATAGGACAGAAGCGTGCTTGCAAAGTGTAGGGTGTTCAAACTTTTTGTGACTGATTAAAAACGAATGGTGTTCAGCTCAGAGTGGTCTAATTGTCCTGGGCATAGGCTCATTCGAAAGCCCTACTTCTGGAGTTTTTTTGATGCCCTTTAAAATAAATTTTTTAGGGACACTCTTAGGGCACGCCCCCTTGGAAAAAAAAGTTTCGGGAAACCGCTTTTTTGGCCTTAAAATGTAGAGAGAAATCCTAGCTTTTGGCAATCTGAGAGATAAATCAAAAAGGTTGTCACAAGGGAACAGCCTAGGGGTACTTATTATTTCAAAAGAAATTTTATTAGTTTTCAAGTAATTTTCAAGAAAATTTCCAGCACTCAATCATAATGGAACTTTAATTTCTCTTCCAGGGAACAAAATTTTTTTTAAAAATGAAACCCCTAGGCTGTTCCCTACTGACAAACTTTTGATTTGCCTCTCAGTGTGCCAAAAACTTGCATTCCTCTGTATGTGGAGGTTCAAAAAGCAGTTTCCCGAAACTTTATTTTCCAAGGGGGTGTGCCCTAAGAGTATCCTTACAAATATTTATTTTAAAGGGCATCAAAAACTCCAGAAGTAGGACTTTCGAACGAGCCCATGCTCAGGACAATTAGACCATTCTGAGCTGAACACCATTCGTTTATAATCGGTCACAAAAAGTTTGAACACCCTGTATAGTCAAAATCGGCCATAGCGACACCCTCGGGACCGGAAAAAAGGCAGTGACACTATGGCCGGTGTCGCTATAGACTTCTACAGTATGCCGATTTTCATTACGGTATCCAACTTTTATAAATAATTACTGTTTTAGTACCTCCAAAAATGAGTGCATTACACCGTACGGTACAATACTTCACAACTAGATTGATTCTGAAGCCACTTAAATGCTCTACAAACAATGAAAGCTCTGTGCAGGCAGGGCAAGCGACAGCCAGATGAACTGACCTACCAGAGAGAAAGATAGTTTTGGCGCGGTTCGTCTTTTGTAATTGCCTATATTAAGTAGTTACGGCGAGAGACAGGGGGGAAAATATGGTTAATTAGCTGGCTGTCGCAATGGCAGGTGCTGTAAACATGTCAAAGATAATACTCGGGACCGGCCCAATGTGTTGCTATGGCCGATGTTGACGCTATGACCTGATGCTATGGCCGATTAATTGCCTGTACAAAACATAGTACACTTTTTCGGGACCGGGGGAAAAGTGTCGCTATGGCCGATGTATCGCTATGAACGATGTTGACTGTATATCCTTCTCGCTAGGTTTAGATTTTAGTTTCAAACTGCTTGCAAATGTTATATAACCATGCATTAAAAGGGATAAACGGAAAATACCCAACCTTTGTTAACTCTTTTTGTTCCAATGTTTGGAACAGGAACATATATTCTCAGTATTTTCGATAACTATGCAAAAAATGATTACATCCAATGCAATAAGTTTGTGTACTAGGTTATTTGCTAGATAAATAAAATTTACACATGAAATTAAAATAATTGCTATTCATGGAGCAATGCTTGGGGCGCGCTAGTACTGCAAAACTCTCTCATTTTTTGTAAACCGCAGCGCTGTGTGCCTTGGTCTGTGGCTACAGGTTTATGATTTTTCTGAAGCTTATGTCAATGTAAATACTCTGCAATTGTTTTCAAAACTAAAGAATCACTCTCTATTTGTTGGTTGAGCTTCATTATTCCATTACATTATTTTCACCTTAATTGAAAAACAGATTGCTTGGATTTTAAATTATAAATGCAGTCTGGATCTATGCTTTTTTGCTTTGTTGTTTAATGAAGAATAGGTAATAAAATTTGCAGCTCCTTGAGACTTTGCATCAGAAAGACGCTTCGCGTCGTGAGGGAAGCACAGAAGGGCGAGGGAAAAAGACAATGCTTTACGCCACTCACGTCAAAAAAGTGAAAATGAGTTCAATTAATTTACACAGTGATAAAGGGTGGTCCAAATAATTTTTAATTTTTGAACATGAATAACTCTGCATAGACTGAGCACATTTATGTAAATTTTGGTTTGTTATAATCCCTGCGCTGTGATAATTTTTTGGCACAAAAAAGAATGGTCCAAAATCGAGGGGTACCCCTAATTTCAATTGTTAGCTCCCGTGATATAAGCTATCATTCTTTTTTGATTTCTTTTGATTCCATTCATTTGTGATGTGTAGGTTGGTGTTGTATGGTAGGTGAGTTCACTTTGTTATACCAGGTGGACCAAAATATTTTACATTTTATGAATTTAAGTAATATTGCAAAGACTGAACGGATTTATGCACATTTTGGACTTTTACAATCCCCACATTGGGGAAATTCTTTTGGCAAAGAAATATTTATGACCCAAAATATAGGGGGACCCCCTAAAATTTGAGGATATTTCTAAATAACTCAACTTTTATGCCATTCAAGGTTTAAAGCAGTCCTCAAAACACAATTTTAGAAACGTTTTTGTTCTAGAGGCACCCCAAATTATAGGGGTAGGGGGGTGCCCTTTCTTCTTCTTTGTCTTAGCTGTATATTCCTGCTATGGTGCAGGGTCAGCTTTTTGAATCATTCACTTCCAGTTCTTGTGATTGGCTGTATCATGCTCTGTTATGCCACATGCCATCATGTTATTGCGTATTACATCCATCCATCTGCTCCTTGGTCTTCCATGTGGCTACTTACCTTCAACTTCCATCCATTGTACAACCTTCCCAACATAGTCATTAGGTGTTTTTGTGACATGGTCATACCAGCATAGGTGGTGTTCTTGCACCTTTTCTGTGATTGGTGCCACGCTGAGTCGTTTACAGATCTCAGTGTTGGGGATCTTGTCAAGCAGCATCACCCCACAGGTCCAATGGAGCATCCACATCTCAGTTGTGTGTATTGTCTGTTCATTCCTCTGGGCTGGTGCCCAGCATTCACTTCCATACATCAGTGCTGTCAACTGTCCTGTAGGTCTTGCCTTTCAGTCATAGCAGCATCTTCTTGTTGCACAGCACACCTGAGCATTCCCACCACTTGAGCCAGCTACATGCCATCCTTGACTTGACATCTGCATTGATATTACCCTCTTCACTGGGCACTGAGTCAAGGTACTTGAAGCTCTTTACCCTAGTGATTGGGATGCCATCAAGGTGGATGGTGTTATGGTTAGCTGCATCAGGTCCTGCAGCCATGTACTCTGTCTTTGTGGTGTTGATCTGTAGGCCATGCTGGTGTATGCAGTCCTTCCACTTCTGCAGCTTCCTCTCTAGGTCACCCTGGTTTCTGGCACACAGCACCACATCATCCACACAGAGCATTGTCCATGGTGCTGGTTCCAGAAGGTCTTGGCAGATGATGTCAAGTACTGTGATGAAGAGGTAGGGGCTGAGTGCTGAGCCTTGGTGTACCCTGACAGTCACTAGTTGCACCCTGGTGTCACCACAGTGTATCTAGACTGTTGCCTGTGCCCCACTGTACATGTCTTGGATGATGTGGACATACTGTTCAGGGACTTGCTTCTTCCACAGCACCCACCAGATCAGATCTCTTGGCACATGATCATAGGCCTTCTCCATGTCAATGAAGGTGAGATGTAGTGGTTGTTGCTGCTCGTGGTGCTTCTCCATCAACATTCGTAGGGTGAAGATGGCATCTGTAGTTGAGCGGCCAGGTACAAAGCCAAACTGATTTGGGGCCACTTCACTTGCTGCTCTTAGTCATGCATCTATGAAATGCTCCCAGAGCTTCATTGTGTAGCTCATCAGCTTGATACCATGGTGATGGCATGGATTGGGCCAAGCACTGGGGGTACCTCATTGCATGGTTCTCAAGGATTTTCTTCATTGAGTAGGTTCTTGTAGTACTCACCCCAGCAGTCTCAGATGTCATTCTCTTTCTGCAGCAGCACTCTGTCAGGTCCCTTGATGGTTTTCACCATCTAAATGTCCTTTGTTGTGGCATTGCACACGTGGGCTAGGTGGTATACTGTGTTCTTGCCCTCCTTGGTGTCAAGCTTATTATACAGGTCTTGGTAGTGTGCTGTCATTGCAGTGGCAATTATCTGCTTTACTGCTCTCTTTGCTTCCAAGTACTGTTCATGGTCTGGTTGTTGCTTTGTCCAATGCCAGTTCTTGAATGAGGCTTTCTTCTTGCTGACTGCGGCTTGCACTTCTGGGTTCCACCACCATGTTTCCCTGTCCATCCACTTTCCACCCTTTGTTGTTCCCAGCACTGTTCTTGTGGTGTCAAGTAGGGTTGTTGCTGCTGCCTGTCACATGTCATTGGCCCCTAAGTCTGTACACCCAATGTTGGTTAGTTGCAGAGTGGCTACCATTTCAAAGCAGTGGCGCTTCACCTTGTTGCTGAGCTCCCACCATCTCACCTTTGGCATCACTTTCTTAGTTCTTGGCTTTAGTGGCGCCTTCAGTTGGATGTCAAGTACTAGGAGTTGGTGTGCGACTGAGTCTCCAGGGATTACCTTGCAGTTTCTTACTTCTCTTAGCGCACTGTGGTGCACCAGGAAGTAGTCAATCTGCGTACACCCAGCGCCGCTCTTGTAGGTGATCAGGTGTTCTTCCCTCTTTCAGAAGTATGTGNCTTTTAGCGCACTGTGGTGCACCAGGAAGTAGTCAATCTGCGTACACCCAGCGCCGCTCTTGTAGGTGATCAGGTGTTCTTCCCTCTTTCAGAAGTATGTGTTAGCTACAGCAAGATTGTATGCTGTGGCGGCATTCAGGATTTTCTCGCCTTTAGTATTACATGTGCCATACGCAAAGCCCCCATGAATGTTATCATACTCATCCCGCTGCACCTCCACATGTCCATTGAGGTCACCACAGATGATGATATTTCTGGCGTCAGGGGTGTTCTGCAGGTAGTTATGAAAGATTTCCTAGAATTGTTCTTTCTCCTCTGATGGGCAGCCAACTTGAGGCGCATAGGCACTTACAACTATGATAGCTCCATTTGGTAGGTCAGTTTTCACAGACATGAGCTGATCTGTGACCCTTGTTACCTCAAGGACCTTGTCACTTAGCTGTTCATTCAAGATAACTCCCACCCCATTCATGCCAGAGGTTATGCCATAGTAGATCAGTTTGTAACTGGCACCTAAGTTCCTCAATTTCTCCCCTTTCCACCTTACCTCTTGCACACATGCAACGTGCACTCTCCTCTTCTTGAGCACATCTGCTAGATCTCTTCCACGCCCCATCATAGACCCAATGTTGAGGGAGGTGAATCAGATGGATGATGTTCTTGCTCTTGGTTGAACTAGCTTTGTTAGCCACATTAGTCCATCGCGCGGTAGCCCTAGCTTATTGGTCACATCACTCGGGCGGGGGCGATATGCGTTGTTTTTGGAGGATGCCCTAGCTGAAACAGGGGAATTGATTTGACCTTTCAGTTTTGCTTTTTCGACAGGATGTTCTTACCTCAGTCGGCTGTTGATTGCCTAACGTCAAGGGGTGGCGTGGGTGGGGGTCAAACCCGGGCCTTGCGTCTAGCAGTCCTTAACCGCACATCTTAATCACTTGACCACCATGCCATCAGGGGGGTACCCATATATTTAAGGTAAAAAATTATCTTTGCAATATAAATTCCCCCAACATGGGAATTATAAAATTCCAAGATTTACATATATCCATTCAGTCTGTGCAAAGTTATTCAAATTCAGAAAGTGTAAAATTATTTGGTCCACCCAGTACAAACCTATGCCAATGTAACAGTGAATCAACTTTATCTGTAACTGAGCAACCACACTACTGTTAGAGAAACATACGTTTTTATACTAGTACGGTGACCTTTATCTTGAAGAGAAGACCAAGAATGTGCAAGGTCTTGTCAAACAGTGTCTTTGCAGCCCAGAATTAGTCGTTCTAATTCCTATTAACCTAGTTAAATCATTGGATCTCATTTATCTCATTTCGGCGTTATTGTCATCTTTGCCGACATGGTGTAGAAGTACAATTTACGGCTCATACCATCATAGGTTCTGGTTTTATTCCTAGCAATGTAACTTTTGGCATTTGGCATTCCTTAGCTTTTAACTGAAACATTTTATACTTCTTTTTTAAAATACTTTTTTCAGTTAATGACAATAAAAACTTATTATAATTTGAATTATACAAATGAAATATTATATTATTTGAATTTATAAAAAGTGAACTTGGCTATGAGTTGAACCCCAGCTCATTAAGGTAAGAGCCGTAAATTCTACCGCTGCACCAAAACGAAAGTCTCAACAGCATCTAATATGAGCGAATAAAGCAAGATTTTTGCAGGAGCAGTCTGTTTTAGTGCGCGAATAGTCTGTTTTAACAACAAAAATAGGTTTCAAGACTTAGAAGACCTTAAAAGATTTACAGATTGCAAGAAAACGACTTTTCGAAAATGTATATAACTTTCCAGGCTGTTAAAGAAGGTTTGTGGCTCTGGGAATATTAATTTAATGAAATTCTTATCCAACTTTAGCACCTTTCACAATTTTTTTGGAAGAAGTGCGCTTTTCGATTTTTTCACAATAAAATCTCTATCTCATCACATATCATTCTAAAAGCTCTGATATTTGGCAAGTATGTCTAGATTGATTCCATCTACCCTTATGAGAGACTGTTTGTGTAAACCGACTTTGTATAGGCACAATAAACGAAAAGTTCTCAGATTTTGATGAAACTTTGCATTCTGGGGTATTTCAGGACAGGATTTCCGAAAAATAAGTCCGAATTTTCTGAAAATACTTTCGTGTCGGGATGTGGCGGGAAATTTGAATCTGATTTGATGACAATAAAGATGGAACCAAATTCAGTTTTTCTATATCATTCAAAAGGACAGAATGAGAGGAGTCTGAAAAAGTGCGTAGTTATAAAATTGATGTAGAATTGAGAAAGTTAGGTAAGAAAGGTAAGTGTCGTGACGAAAAATGTCACGTTTTGTAGTTGTCTCCGTTCTTTCAGCTTTATTCTATCAGGTACTGATATAACAGAAACAACTACATAACAGGGTGGTTCATAGTGAGTGTGACAGCTTGGGTGAGCCGACTTTCTCCCCCCAAGCTATAACAAGCGAGTCTTTTAAACTGCGAGTGAGCTTCTTTTATAGAGTCGCTCCTCAGCACGTGAGTTTCACTGAGTTTAAAGATAGCGGACTCAGAAAAGTACAGCAGTGGTTCGCGGAGTGCGATCAGCTGGTATTGCGTCACCGCCTTTTAACATAGTTATATATGCGCCGCCTGGCGACTTGGGGATAAAAAGCGTTAAAGCATCCGCGCAACCATCTATTACTAACTGTCAGTTACTCGCGTCGCGACAGTAAGGTCGCATTTTTTAGCTAGTCAGTTTTTCGAATTTTTCGACAAGAGCTTGTTCACTACCCCTAAATTTAAGTTACCCTAGGATTGTTCCCCTAATGCCGGGCTATCCAACGGCGCCATAAAAATGCCAAACTCCGGCACATACGGTTCTCAAATTCAGCCCGAAGCAACCCACCTTTCAAGACAATCTCATTTTTGACTAAAATCAGTTTAATATGCTCGCGTACAGTTTCTCTATTTTTAACGTCTGTGTCATCGGCATATCAAATTATTAATCCTCTAGTGAAGGGCTATCCAACGGTATCATCAATAGTATCAAGATCGGGTATGTACGGGTTTAAAATTTGCCCCGAAAGTGACCACATTCGAGGCTTTCGTAAACAAAGCAAGGCGGATGAGTGAATAACAGCCAGAATGCTTAATGATCATGAAAGTGACACATGTTCATCTATCGATGGCTAACACTGAACGTTAGCTATCGACGGCTGTCCAACGACATTGAATAGCCGTTCACTAGAGGATTAATAATTTGATATGCCGATGATACAGACGTTAAAAATAGAGTAACTGTACGCGAGCATATTAAACTGATTTTAGTCAAAAATGAGATTGTCTTGAAAGGTGGGTTGCTTCGGGCTGAATTTGAGAACCATATGTGCCGGAGTTTGGCATTTTTATGGCGCCGTTGGATAGCCCGGCATTAGGGGAACAATCCTAGGGTAACTTAAATTTAGGGGTAGTGAACAAGCTCTTGTCGAAAAATTCGAAAAACTGACTAGCTAAAAAATGCGACCTTACCTAGACACGGACAATGGCGGTCAAAACCACGCCCTCTCGCTCGACCAGCGTCCGGCGTTAAGCGTGCGTAGGATAAGGGTAGAGAAAATACGGTACCTGGGCCCGCTGACCGCTAAATGCTGAACGTTAACTTCAGAATTCAATAAAAAGCATTAAAGCATTGATAAAGATTGTTTAACAACTCGCAGGCTACTTCTATGATATCAGATTGCCTATACGCCTTCATTTTGTTCAATAGGGACTATAATAAGGTGAAAACGACCTGCGCAACAAATCTGGCTTTCCGGTTTTCTGTAATTTATTAAAGAACGACGAATCGAGAGGG
>NIUQ01005341.1:0-11043 GCA_002796945.1 Plectus sambesii
TAACCAAAAATTGAGCGATTACGAAATAAAATGTTTTGCGCTTTACACAAAACTGTTTCTTTTTCGCAGTTACTAAACAAGCACAAGTGACATGATGAACAATGATTTCTGTACCTTTAGCGATAGCAACAAAGATGCACTCATCATTGCACTTTATCTTTATACTCCATAGCTGAAGACATTGCATACATTTTTAACCTCAAAATATAGCTATTGAACAAGATTGATCGTTATTGTGTGATAATAGCGAGAACAAACTGTACACGCGCATATGCATTATATTTACATTTTCATTGCAATTTGAAATGCAACTCTGTAGCAATTCATTGCCGTGATTGTAGTACTGCTCGTAAGAGAGTAATTGGGCCGGTTACATATCGCGTACTTTAACCAAAGTCCGACTTAACGCAATGATAAAGGATAGGCCTTAAGTACGACTTTAGCTAAAGTACGCGATGTGAAACCGGCCCATTGATTGCGTGCTTTTGCTGCTTATCGCTCACGTAGTAAGCAGTCGTTTCCTGCTTAGAAAAAACAATTACTGCTGTATTTAATTAGAAAAATACCCCTCTCGTAGAAAGCTTTATTTTATGCTACAGGTCATTTTATATCAATCCGTTCTGTTGATCAAATAATAATTAATAAAGTATTCGGAGTAATTTAATCGCTCACGAGAATGATTACATGACATTTGCAAATATTTCTGTTTGTGCGTTGTTTCATTGTTACAAATAAAGGGAGGCAGACGCAGTTCAGCTTGCGCAAACTGCCACTACTGTCGAACAGACTATATGCGTAATTTTCTTGATGATGCTAACTTTTATGCTTTTACTTAGAGTGTTTGGATAATTCGTTATCATCGGTTGAAGATATTATTTTGTTAATCTTGTTGAATGTTGTTGCTCACCAAGCGGTCAAAGTTTGCCATGCTTTTGTCTTATTACAATTGAAGCGTTATGAGGAATAAAGAATCTGGCTGTTCCGAAAACGACTGCAGATTTGAAATTAGCAAACCTTCTCAAGTAAGCGTGTCGATACCGAAACTGTAACATCTCTGCTCTCTCATCCAGCACAGCAACCAAAGCAATGAGTTAATTGCTGGCGCATAATTTTATATTGAACCAAAGAATAAAGCCATGCGCGCTCCGTAATTCAGGTGGCATTTGTTTTCTCATTTCACCTTTGCGATATTGACTCTTTGAGGGGAAAAGGCTTGAAGTTTGCGTAATAAAACGTGCAAGTTCAAGAATACGGCCACAGTCAGTTTATGAAGCGTCTTTAGGCTTATATAATACAGTACAACTGAACGGTGCAGACCATATTTCTAAGCCAAGTAATATTAATTGCATGCTATATAAGCACGCCGAAGAACTGGCCCATAAATCCCGTGCCACCAAAGCCTTAACCCAACAGGCCACCCAGGCCACCGAAGCCTTGCTGACCGCCGAAGCCTTGACCCAGCATGCCACCCAACAAGCCCTGCTGGCCACCGAAGCCTTGCTGGCCGCCGAAGCCTTGCTGACCGCCGAAGCCTTGCTGGCCGCCAAACTGGTTGCGCATCATGCGTCGCATCATTTTGCGACGCCGCCAGTTATTTCCTTGTTGATTCATGCCCATGCCACCCATACCGCTCATGCCGTTCATGCCGCCCATGCCACTCATGCCACCCATGCCCATTTGGTTGAAGCCCATTCCGCCCATCTGAGCATCGACGGAGACGAAAAATACTGATCCGACCAGAACGACGAGTAGGAACAACGATGATACGTTCATTTTCGAATTCTGTTCGACTTTCTGCAAATAAAATGCTTGGTGTACAAATTTAATGGAAATAATATGGCCTTAATTTCGCTGGGCCAAATTGAGTTTCCCAGGGGCCTCGATTCCAGGGGTTTTCTCATTGGAGTTTTGAGAGAGAGGTGTTAAAAGTATGGGGTTGTATGACATTAGGGTTTCGAACTTCTTAAGTTCAATCTAAGGCGCATTCATGAGGGAGAGATCAGTTAAGATTTGGTTAAGGATTGAACAGGAATCAGTGTGAGAAAGTAAGACAAGGTAAGACGTCAACTGACTGCCTAGGCTACGGGCAGAATTACCGCTTCCATCATTCTATAGGTGCATTACAGCTAATCTACTCTCAATGCTTGGAGAGTTAGATTTCGTAATATTTTTTTAAAATGTTTGCAGAAGCAATTCATGCTTTAACGGTAGAACTAAAACTGCGCAAAATTTTTTATTTGCACTAAGATACGGTTTAATTATGATCTGAACATTACTGGAAGACGCCACTAAACTATGCATGTAGCAATATTCTTACCGTAGTGATCAAGTGGTGACAGCAACGGAACGAGAAACTGAGAGTGTGAAGCGTTGTCGTAATCGAACGATTCGCTGCTCAATTCCGCGCTTTATTATACCTCAATCGAGTGTGTAGGAGTAAGAAAACGAGTTTTTACTTGAAAGCACTTTTGGGACTCATCGTTCAATGGAAGTTCGGGACACTAGGCGAAAATAAAACCAGCTTTGGAACGTCTCGCCTTGAGAAACAGCAAAATACAAATACGGA
Organism: Plectus sambesii; assembly: GCA_002796945.1. Classification (NCBI taxonomy): domain Eukaryota; kingdom Metazoa; phylum Nematoda; class Chromadorea; order Plectida; family Plectidae; genus Plectus; species Plectus sambesii. The sequence goes on from NIUQ01005341.1 coordinate 2,567, forward strand.
CCGTGCAAATGCGTATAAATTTTGATGTGACGCAGTGAATGTCATTCCTGAGGCCACCTGAACGTTTCAATCGTTCCTCCCTCGGAATTGATGTCTGATGCGCATGCGTCAAGTCGTGCGACGGCTGACCTCATGACAAAAGCATTGCGATCGAACTTTCAGTGCGTATGAAGCGCAGACGTCCGTCGTACGTAAGACAACCTTTGTAATGAACCAGTATGCGTAGGACACTTAGGCCGCAGCGTCGATTGAACATTGCAAAATAGAAAAATATTATTAAGAATATTTCTCGCGATCTTTGAGGTCAAAAGGCATCTGCCACCATTTCCCTGTATCTGATAATCAGCCACAGGCTTCAGCGTGGTCTAAAATAGTTTAAATGGCTTACAGAACGACCGCCAGCGTCAGTTACCTTTACGATTGCATTGATGCGATTGGTATACCGATCCCAATACCAGTCCAAAAAATGCCTCTGAATATCGATTAAAATAATTGAATCCCTTACGCATACAATCAGTATCTGTATTCGATATTATGCAACTCGCGATGAGCATTACTGCGCCGTTAAAAGATTTACTTCTCCGCTTATTTTCGAATGCATATGCAGCTGGTGCGGTTTTGTCAAAAATGGTGATGGGAGAGCGAGAAAACAGAAAGGCTCAGAAAAGGTAGACATAACCGCTTTATTAAGACAAGGATACACTATATACGATGAGCAGCAGTTGCCTCATGTGCATTGCTAAACATCATTTTCGTGACGATTTAGAGTAAGTGGTAATCAAAAATGCCGATACCGATTACGACATTGGCGTACCGAAGCATCTATACAGTGATCTGACCTTTATTGACAACACATTGAACAAAAAATGACTGTAATCGTTATTTCAAATAGCAAGGTTTCACAAATGTGTCAGTGTGAACAATATCGTATATTGCTGAGTAAGTCGTCGCTACTCCTCCAATCAGTCCAATAGCTGCAAAAAAAATTAATATTTCGTAAGGGTTTAAGAAACCGCCATCATGCGATTTTTAACGTGTCAGTGATAAGTGGTATCAGGTTTATTTAAGATTTTATTGCAACACGGTCAACAAAAACGATAGAACTTTTGCTATTTTTCTATCGCAGATATCGATCAGTCAGTGAACAAAATTTAGGACAAACTATTTTTGAATAATTGTTCGCGATCAATTAATTTTAGGGCAATTTTGCAGCATAGTCAATTGACTTGCGCATGGTAATTTTTAAACAATACCAGAAGACAGCTTTGCCTTATCTTTGACTTTTGCCTAAAATGGTAAATTGTGAGGGAAGGTTGACAGATCGAAATGAGAGGCAGCAAAATATTCTGAGCAATTCTTATATATTATAATTTTCTTTGGCTAATGCACATACTTTCTTGTTTCTGTTTCCCAGTATACAGCTTGGTTTCAAAATAATATTTAGAGTAGACACTTACCTATGACAGCTAAGTTGACGAGTATTTCCCATGGTGGAATATTTCTGAACACATCTCCTATAGAGGCTTTTTTGTGTGCATTCTCTGTTCTGAAATGTGCGCGCCTTACTTTCAATAATGGAATGATAGAATATTGGTTAACAAGCAGTATTATGCACTATTTTTACATTAATAAGAACCCTTTCCAAGTCACATTAATGCAGGAAATGATCTCTTTGAACTGGAAAGTGTCCTTATGACAGTGAAAATGGTATATACCATGCACACTATTAGGGGTCACAACCCATTCCGATTATTTTCTTTTTTTTAAAAAGTGGGAATTTGATCGATTTATTACAAAAATCGTGTCTGTACAGCGTGTGTCGGTGTGGAGTGGAGGACAAAAGGCGTTATCCCCTTCAAACTCAGCTACAATTCGTTCATAATCAAAGATTCTTACCCTTCATTCATCTGCCCTGCCCTGAGAAACAGGTAGAATAAACCGGGAAGTACAAATGTTAGCAGAGTGATAGTCGATCCGCCAACAAGATTGAGAACCAGGCCGAATCGAGGGATCGATTCTCCGACGAATACCACAACAACCATCACACACGTACGGCTCACTGCTCGTTTCCAAGTAAATCCTATGCAAATAAACAAATTTGGAAAGGTTATAAAATTATAAAATTATTAATAAGTTTGTAAAAATGTGAGCGGACGGATAAGATCACTTGTAATATCATGCGCGTTTAAATTAACTCCCTAACAATTGAGTTCCTACCGATCAATTAATCATCTGTTTAAAAAGTAAATAGAGGAAAGAACGGGAGAAAGCGAGAGCTGAGGTGCAATGGTTCAACTTCAGAAACCGGCGCAAAAAGGCAAGCCTTACTGTGCGGTAATCGCAAAACTTCTTCAAGTTCCTGATTGATTGGATTGAAAACGATGACCAGACTAAGAATCACATGTAGCGTAATAAGAATATTGGTCGTCTGTTGTATCCATTCTGTATCAATTGAATCGATGATATTTGAGGTGACATTGTTGTTTCCACCATAGACCAAGAAACCGGCCATCGAGACTGGTGTGTATAAGACGATAATTACTGAAAAATATTAATTCGTTAATAGATATCACCCTACTTTAATGCAATTGATTATCTTTAGCTTGCTGCTGTCTCAAGGTAGAACACAATCTGACGAATGAAACGGTTCGACCTAAGAAGGCTACAACGCTTCTTTTTCAATAATTATTAAAACTGAAACTCAGCAACAGTCTGTGTACCGAAACCACCGGAAATAGTATTCAGACCGATACAAGAAATCTCCACTTGAATGGAGATAAAAAACGAAATGTGCAAAGTTGGGTAAGACTAAAGCTCAACTATGGCGACCACAGACTAGTTGTTAGCGCAACTACTTGAAAATTAACATGGTTTTAGGCCTGTTCATGAGCAAAGAGATTTCACGGTTTCGATCTCAGTTTCGAAAGATACAAATATTGATTTAAAATTTGGAATATTATCATAAAAACAATAATCGTATCTTCTGCGTGTGTTTCAAAAAGGGAATCGACAGAATATGTTTAACTATGAGAAGGTCTTTATTGCTCCGGCGGTCATTGAAAAATCCTAATTAAAGAAATCGGTTCTTCTTTTTTGATACACGTTCACAGTCCAACATCAGTTGAAATGAACGACAACATACTTATATAAGCCAAGATGACGGCTTTAGTGAATTCAGCCGGTCTTTTCATGTCGTGCTGAATAGTAGGGAAAGCGGCGTGCCCACCATAGCTGAACATGATCGTGCCAAAAGCGAGGAAGAACTCTCGAAATTTCAAAGGCGGTTTAACAGAAGTCGCTTCGTACTTTGCGCCATCTTTTCCTATTCCCACAATGAGCAGGGTCACGGCAACGGATGTCATGATCATGGCGCAGACCACTGCTGGCCTAAAATTAGTTTAGTTGATATTTATATAATCGAGCGTATAAAATATTAATTTTTCGGCCAAATGCAGCTATAAACTTGATATTAATTTGATTAGGAACCAATAATTTCAACGACCTCTCAAAAGATCTGCAATCGATTAAATTTTGTGCTGCATTACAAACAAAATATCTTAAGCTTAATGAATCGTTTCTTACCAGAAATCTTTCGGACTGCGCAAGAAAGTGATTGGTAGCATTACAGCCGCCACAATAAGAACAAGAATGCAATAATCCATTTCGACGCTGAAGAAATGCTCAAGGAACGTATGGATGTTCTCTGACGCCAAAAGCAGAAAGACCACAGACACTCCGAACAAAGTCAAATCGATGCAAAGCGATACAATGTGCCTGAAAGTAAAGACATAAGCTACATGCATTACTACTCAACCTTGATTATGCTAATTTGGCTTCACCGCAAGTTATTATCAATGTGCATATTACAGCCACGCTAAATTCGTGCTCTTTCATCTACTCTGCAAACAAATATGACACTTTTTGACGCAATAGCGCCGACGTCTGTTATAATCCGCTTAGTGGATTATTGTTCGTTGATCTCGTAAGCGTATGATGCCGTCCCGCCCAAAAGAACTACGGAAAACGCGGCGCGGACACGTGTGGAACGACAAATTTTTCAACGAGTAAAGGATAGGCGCAAGCGGCACGGACCGTGATGGGCAGTCTGCGCGCGTTTGTATATCTCTCTATCACCAATTTGCCATTCTCTATCTTGATAGTTTTAATTTTACTGCAATATGCGCAAAGTATGTTTTTCCAACCGAAGCATTTGGCTCTATGCTCCAATTGCTCAAACCTAAGCCTAACAATAACTCAAAGGCAATTATTTCAGCGCTTTTTTGCCTCTAAAAATTTTAGCAATTTATGCATGACAGATAACTGTTGCGCAAAACTTTATAATCAGTTAAATAAGTTCATGTGTGAATAACAAAATTAATTAGTTTTCAGTATCAACAATCAAGAAGCCTACTTGGTAACTATGCCAAATGCTCTCTCGGCCATTGCCGGATAAGGCTTTCTGCAATGACTGCGATAGATTGGCCAACGATCTTGCAAAATAGTCCAGCACCAGCCCAGTTGTACGCCAGTGTACGCCGATAGAATTGCGCCCAGAACTATAAGCGCCAATCCAGCCCAGTCTAAAAAAGTAAAAACCTAGAGCCGAAGAAGCTTTGCGATGAGGAAAATGCTAAATAACATCATTCAAAAAGACGCGATATTCATTTAAGTACTCTCTAAATCGAGTTCATTGTTTTCACTCCAAAAGAATTATTCATTGTTTTAATGAACTAGTTCATTGTAATAATCATTCCAATGTTTTGCACTTCAACGTACTTTATTGATTTTTCAATGAACCTTTTATTGTTTTGCAATGAACTATTTCATTAAAACAATGAATAATTCTTTTGGAGTGAAAACAATGAACTCGATTTAGAGAGTACGTATCGTTGCGAGATACAGTTTTATTTGTATTTTTTATGCAAAAATAAAAGGCCGAAGCAAAAGTTAAAGGTAGATATGCTTTAAAGTAATGCTCGATCACGACCAATCGAAATTTAGACATACTTCTTCAGAAATAAACTTGTTAAATTTGTTTCTCTTATCTCACTCAGGCTGACATTTATGAACCTAGTGGATAATCGAAGTTGAATTTCGCGCGACAACTTTATCTTTATAAGACAAAAGCTGTTGATTCTTCTTAGTGATCAAAAAATGTCTACAATATTTACTATATTAAAGAAGCAGAAATGAGGGCTGAATACAACTTTTCTCCGACGTAATGTGACCGACAAATTTACTTACTGGAATCAATCATAGCTTTGGGCATGGCGACCACACCACCGCCTGCCATCTCGCCGACGATGAACAGGCCGGTTACCACAGTGTTCAGACCATTGGCGTTTTCATGTCGCCCGCTGCCATTTCCATAATTCTCCAAAGTATAAACATGCTTCTTCTTGGTTCTGAAAATTTACTTTGAAAAGAAGATGAATACTTTCATGCTTGCAAAGCAAGAATGAGCGAAAGCAATCCCTCAGAAATGAGCGAACATTAGTGTTTTTTCTTGCTTAGAATATCGTGCAACATGGAGCTGCTCAACATGACGTCATTTTTTCAGCGTCATAGAAAATTCAACCTGCAGCAAACTTCCCCCTTCAATACGATTTCTTATGCTGCATTGGCTGTAACTGAGTGCAACTTTTCTTCCTTACAGCTATGCGAGAGACCGACAGTGGAGGCTATTTTCTATCTCTTTGAAGAATTAAATTTTATAGCCAAATGCTATCTTGCAGGGGAAAGGAAAAAATGTTGCACACGACCAAAGGGTGAGATATTTGCGCAAGGACTGTCATTTAGCTAGAGACTGATACAAAAAATTGCAATAGGCTAACCCGACGTTGTCATCCATCCTGTTGTCCTCAAGAGCAAAATTAAGCAAGTGTGTCCTTTCGTGCGAAATCGCAAAATGCTTTTCTATTTAAACGTATCAAAATGACGTTCAATGACGCTGGAGGGGAGTAAAAGCCGCCGACATCGTGTATTGAACTTTGTAATGGTGATAATAGAAGAAGTTGGGCATGGCCAGTCTGATAGTAAGAGTGCATTAGTCTTTATGCTGGTTATCAGCGCAGTCAACGTGCCCATTTATGAGCGGCTTAATCAAAACATATGGACAAATAACAGCCAGTGTTGCAACCGAGTTATTAGATTGATTCTCTTACTTGACTAACACTTATAAGCATGAATAGAATTACTTATTTTCTTACTCTATCACGCTAATCAAATATTTTATCCGTACTACGACCTTGCAACTAAGTAGCGAACTTAACAGCTTGGTTGCAACGGTGGTATCAACAAAACAGCACTATTGCGTCTGTAGTGGTCCGTTATGGCATTTAGCGGCCGATGGCAAGACGATAAGGCGCGCTTGCGGTAGACACAATAGCCCCCGGCGCGGCCTGCATATAATGCGTTATTTAATGCACAGTTCAGACCTACTCAATTTCTCTAGTAGTCCTCCCTGTACGCCAAATAAACGCTGTGAATAAGTGGACTTACAACAAGCTCTGACCCTATGGCATCGCAACACCTGGCGACATCAGTAAGATAACCAAGACGATCGACCTAATATTCACGAAGCCTGTCAATGACATGAACAGCTAACGCGGCTCGCTCTGTCTGGCATTCGAGCCCGACCAACACTACAATGCGTCTTATCTTCAATATGTCGTTAATTTCGGCAAGAGCAGAGAGATTATGGAGTAATTCCCTGCCGAAAACTGCTGAGCAAAGAATATCAACTCCTGCCGATGAACGACTTGCAATATTTTTTTATGCTCCCGATGCTGATCGCGCAACCCAATGGTGAACGACGGCGCGCATACCTCGACGCTGGCACAAACGTCATTCATAAAGACGCCCTGCTGACGCCGTACAAATACGATTATCACACTGGACCGCTTAATCAATTCAAGCACCATCCCCTCTGCCGATTGTACGGTGATATCTTGAAAATGATGACAAGTTTCTACCCGACCGGAAGGATCGAGTATCGTCCATAACGTCCGCATTGACAGCCTCAAGGCGCCAAGTTCTTCACCCCACTGAATTGCGCTTCAGTATTTCATCAATTAGCGCTCGATCTAGCAACAAGGAACGCCACCAGCTTCATTACGCCAAGTGGAGAAACATACTGTTTCAGAGCATTGCACAAGAGTTCAAAGTGTCACCATCACTTAACAACCACATCAACCAACTGCTCTTCCACGGAATTTTATTCAAGTTCGTCATCGCCTACCAGGACGATGCACTCCTCTTCATTTCCCATAAACACACACTCATCCAACACGTGTAAGAAGTCTTCCGACGGTTCCCGGAAACTAATCTCAAACTCATGGCATCGAAATGCGAGAAAAAGTCGCTTTTACTGTGGCTACGATCGAGCGAGTCACGCAATCATGAAGAAGGCGCATAGAATGGGCTCGGCGAATGAAAGAGATTTTAACATTTTCCATCTGAAGAAACTGAAAATCATAACTGGGCTAAGCGGACATAGCAACCTGGTGCTCTCTGATTGAGCAAAGACTTCGAAATGCGAAATAGCTGTCAAATTTATTATTGTCAGGTATCAGCCAACTGACTTTTGTATTATTAACGATTCAGTTCTTGTACGATTAATATTAAAAGGTATTTTCCGGTTATTTTAATTGCACTTTGATTAGCACGTGGTCGGCCCGACAAAGAGATGTTTACCAATGTCGCGAAGCGAGTGAGATGCAAAATATGTTAGATTATATTAATACGTAACACGTGTTAGGTGCCGAATGACCCTTTTTTCCATTAACGCAAGCATGCAGCCGCTCTGTAACAAAAACAAGTCAGCCAGCTAGCTACATGTGCACACTTGCAAAGTTTTCTTTTCTCGACATTGAACTGTATGAGAGAGTCACTTTGTGTCAAACGTGCGTGTGTCAAATAAACGGAAAGGAAACAACTTCTTCACAGCAACCAAGAACTCGTGTGAAGTCGAAGAACGTCTACGACAAAAGTGCTGATGATCCCTTACTGTTCGTGCTAAATCTCGTCAGGATCAATATAAAACCTGCGCACAAGCCAGGTTAATCGGAGAAGCCGAGCAAACGACTTTGTGGTCTATACTGCGCAAATAACATTCATGTTTGCCCGACATCGCTGTTACACCCGTCTAAGTGGGAAAAAAACTAACGGTGCACGTGAATTGATAATAGCGATGCAAAGAAAGCGAACGAATTTTTTAACCCCTGACAGCTGGATCGCATGGCGGAGGAAGGCTCGCCTGCTCATATCCACTTCTGTCCGCCAAATAAAAAGCTGGAATATGTTATGTCTGAACTGTCAGAGAACAATTAGTCGTAAAAGCGAGAGTATGCGCTAAAAACAGGGAAAGAGATAAACAGAACAAGATCATTATGTAAAAAATGATTCGATTGGCGGCGATTTGTAATCGATTGGCCCGATTTGCCTGCGATCGGCGGCGATTTGCCATCGATTGGCGC
>NIUQ01005342.1:0-11066 GCA_002796945.1 Plectus sambesii
TCAGAGGATTAAATCAACTGATCTCTGGGTTGGTGTTGCTGGACTACTCTGTTCGAAAAGTTTCACCATGTAGGACTGCATAGAACCTTTTCAAATAGATTCTGTTTTGGACAATTCGAAAGTACAACGCATATCTTTCAAATTGAATCCTTTAGGCTCTTTCTGAGAAGAAAAATACCCTGTCCACGATGTTTGTATTACAGTCAACTGCTTTTATAACGTCGGTCAAGGGACCGACCAAAGACCGACGTTATAAAGACAGTTACTTTATAGAGGCAGTTAGCCCTGTACAAAACATAGTACACGGGACCAGCCAAGGACCGACGTTATACAGCCAGCGACGTTATAGAGCCAGGCGTTATAAACGCAGTTGACTATATTCTGCACGTGTTAACCTCAAGTTTACAGAGTGCAACAAATGTAAACTTCTTACAGTTATGCAAATATCTCACCTCTTAATATCCTATGACATTCTGCTTTACTCTCATAATGACTTAATTTGATGGAAAAACCTCACAAGAAACAGAAATAAACGGTTAAAAATGCAACCTTAAAAATACTTCTGATTTTCTGTTCTTGGTTCACGATGCGCGCGATCGTCGAAAAATCGTACCCATTCTCCACTAGCAGTTCCTTTCTTGTTCTGATTTTCTATTGCAGAACGTCTAGAATTTCCATAGTCTGATCTCTGTTAAAGACGTAAGCTAACTCGTCAGTGTTAACATTATTTCTTCTTCTCTCATGTGACAGTCAGTTCAAATCGAATGCATCGATTTCAGGTGTTACTGGGACTTAAAAGTGCAGATTGTTAGGCATCTTGATTGATATAGTCGTTGTTTGATTACATTTTAAAGGCACGTAACTTTGAATGACATTTGGGCGTTGTAATCTTTTTGTGAAGTTATCCGGGCATGATTCGATACAAACATGCACTGATATCAATACTATGATCAAATTTGATCAATTTCCGCCATTATTTCATTCTCTCTTCAGTATAAAAGTTGAGGATAGAAAATAGGAAGGAGCCAATGATTTTCTAAAGGAAGCCGTCGGCTTTTTTACAAAACTCATTCGATCACTGAATGAGCCACTAAATATAACTGTTCATATGTTGCAGACCCCACCAAGACCTGCTTATTGTTACTACTGTATGTTGCGCGGTAAACATATATGAGAAAAGTCGGCACGGGGGTTGCTCTATTCAGTTGAACTTTCTCCATTCAAATTGACCTTTTCCTTTCGAATTTACGTTACAATTATGTTATTAAGATTACGCTCCGTCGATCCTTACCAAAATTTCTCCTATTCGATAATTTTTTGAAACTGACTGCCGGTTCCTACAGCCAATGATGGATGTCTGGATTGCACGTTGTTAATAGCAGTACGAGGATATTCAGTATCACCATATGAAACATTGGCACGCATCCTCCTTGCCTTGCTTAAGCGCCCTATGTTTTTTAAAACGATGGTTAATATCCACGTGCTGGTGTTTGGCATTTATGTCCGGATTGATCGCGCGCGAGCATTCTCTATATCAGCACCAAACTACAAATGGCATAAAATCATTGTGATCACTGATGCTGATGTGTTTGCTGCTTTGGTTAGATAAGCGCAGTGACTGTTCGCTGTTTTCAGTTGCCAAAGCATTCGCCCGCGCATTGGCCTTACGTCCAGTTCACTAATGAAGCTATAGGTGGTTCTTAGGCTGCTGGATATAACTGTTGTTACCTTAATAACCTTAGCTCGGTAGAGACAGACTAAGAATCTATTTTCATCGAATATTTTCAAAGAACTGAGTGCATGTTCTCACTCGTTTAATAATGTCCAACTAGATAGGACTATTCTGTTTCAGATCAGTATTCATCTGGCATTAAGCCATAAGTTCCTTCATACCGTCGTCGTACGAGCAAACAAAGACTACAGTTGTCGCTATGAAACTATGTGCTCAGAAGGCAGTGGTAGAGGCGCGAGAGAGACATCTTCAAATGCCTGAGGAAAAAAGTGGACGCATTGTGACTTTGACAAACACCGATGGCAAACAGTATGGAGGAATGACTAACAAGTCTGTGCAGGAATTTAAGGAATTTGTCGAGATCGCCTCACGTGCTGAAGCAAATGTGTTGGAGATCGGAGCAGCGTACGGAACGCCGTATCTTATGGAGGTAAACCACAAATGCATTCTGTAGACCTATTGATGGTGCGATCGCTATACCATCTCAAATATCGCGAAACTCACAGTATCGCATTAAAACGTGTTCACGTGAAAGTATCGATATCTTGCGTGGTCTGTGTTCTGATGAGATTAACATTGTGTTGCGAATGATGAAATTTGGAGAAAATTTGACAAAAGTTGCTATTAAAACTTTTTACTCTTTTTATTTGAGAATATTGTTGCATATGTAGTATTTCTGAATATATTGATGCTATGTGTTTGAATTCAGACATTCAAGAAGGAAAGTATGGGTCATTATACGGCATGCGAGTTGGTGGGTGACCAACTTCGCATTTTAGCAACAAGGATCGAAGAACTGGATCCATCCAAGTTATCGAATCTTACACTGATCGAGGGGCCTTTTCCGCACAAAGAAGTGATTGATCATCTGCAAGAAGGCGGCTATGACGCCGTTTTGGCTTCAAGCGTGTTTCATTTTCTGACTGAAGAAGAGGTGGTTGAAGCATTCAAGCAGGTTTGCTCGCTCATTCTTTGCCATCTGAATTTACACCACACTAAAATAACACGTCGCCTGCTTAACATTCAGTGTAGCAAATATTTTTGCGCGTCACCTGTGCGTGACCAAGTGACAAATCTTTCCGAAGAAGTATTTGACACAATGGGATGTAAAAATTATTTAATGCAGTTTGTGCTCGTTTAGGGGATGCTTTACAGTAGGTAGGGGTGTAAATTCTGGGCACGATTTTCTACTGAATATGCGTCATTGATGCGCAAGTGATACGTGTACTGTACGCCCCATCTGCCCATATTGAGTTATAACACGCCATACGCGCATGCGCACTGTACCGTAGAAACTAACATGGGTGTGTAGCATGTTTGGGTGTATACCGGCCGGATATGAAGTCCTTATTCAATCAGTTTACTGGACATTTTCCGCCGAAAATGCGCCCTTAAAAACAAAGCATCGCTGATGCGCATGTCAGCTATGACTTCACCTAAAACTTGTCGGTCATGGGATTTACGCACTGAGACATGAACAATAGAATTGAAAACAATAAGAACAATCCTAGAAGATTTGTTTCTACATGACCTGTTTTTTAGGTTCATCGCTTGCTGAAGCCAGGTGGGAAACTTTTCGCGAAGATGATGACTCCATATAACGGAGTTACGAAACCAGAAGCTGTGCAAAAGGTGGTGGAAGAAATGCAGAATTATCTTGTTCATAAAACGCGCCCATTGCCTGGTTTCATCGAAAATGTGCGAGACAGATCGCGCATTAATGATTCTGTCACAGATGAGCAGCTTAAGGAACTTGGATTAGCAACGGATATGCATGGTTTCCAGTTTGACAAAGACGTTATGAAGGCTTTTCTGGAATCGGAAAACTTTCTGGTTGAAACTTGCGACTACTCGCCAATGAATCTGCCTCCCTTTAAGCTCGATGGAAGAGAACTTTTGGTGGTAGTTGCGCAAAAGCCTAATTAGATGTGTGTTCATGTTTCCTCTTAGGTTTACGAAGCAGTCTGCTGTACGCGTGAATATGCTGTAGCTAATATCCTACATACTCATTCCAAAATATTTATTTACTCTCTGTGTTCAACCGTATTTTGGCCTAACATACTGTACTGACCTGTCTCGTTTGATTGTGGACGATTGTAGATGCTCTCGCCCTATAGAGCCACTCCTGAAAATGACCCATGCTTTTGAACTGAATTACGTGTCATTTTTATATTTGTTCTTACTTTTGTGTTGAACAATGATCTTGTGAAGAAAGTTTTATTGTTAAGTAAAATGGCGTCTGAAACGTTTATTGTCACTGTTCTTTTGCTCTCTCTTGTTCAATCTGTCCCCGTGTCTATCCCACTATTTAATTCCAGAAGTTAAGTGGTTATTAGATCCTAACATGTGCAGAAGAACTGCGCGTCCCCGTACACGAGGGCACAACAGTAGCCATTTGGCAAGAATAGCGGCCTGACATTGTCAAAGGGATCTGTAATTCTTCTTAAGCGATCAGTTTCGTTCCATTGGTTATTGCCATTGGATCTGACTATTCATGAACTGCAGGTTCCAGCACGACCAACTTCTTATTACTACTGTATACTGCGCGGTCCCATCATCGAATTGTACATATAGTTTGCACAATTGTTCGCCCTGTCAGTGTCAGGTAATTGCGATAGGAAGAGGCGACCATACTTACGCTTATTTTCGCGACCAGCGCCTAACGGCAGTACATTTTTTGTTAGCACTGCCACTCAAAACATATGGGCACCTAAACAGAGCAAGGAGGCTGCGCCCCTTTGTTTTGTGTGGTAATGCTAACAAAAAATGTACTCCCGTTAGTCACTTTTAAAGTCCGCGTGAAGGTGCAGTTTCTCGACGAAATTTTTCTACCATAATTATCCTTTCCGTTCAGAAATAAAGTTATAGCGATGTTATTCAGGTTAGGCTCCGTCGAATCTTATCAAAATATTAGTTCAGAACTGAAGCAATATGTGGTTCGTAGGTTGCTATGTATAATAACTGTTACCCTGGCAACCTAAGCTAGAAAACAACTAACAGTAAGAATCCATTTCAATCGAATATTATCGACAAATTGAATGCATGTTCTCGGTTCATTATGCCCAACCTGATATGACTGTTCTTTTGCAGACAAATATTCATCTGGGATTAATTCATAAGCTCCTTCATACCTTCGTCGCTCAAGCAAACAAAGACTACAGTTGCCGCTATGAAACTCTGTACTAAGAAGGCAGTGGAAGAGGCGCGAGAGAGAAATCTGCAATTGCCCGAGGAAAAAAATGGACTCATTTTGACTTTGACAAACACCGATGGCAAAAAGTACGGAGGGATGAGTAACAAGCCTCTGGAGGAATTCAAGGAGTTTGTCGAGATCGCCTCACGTGCTGATGCAAATGTGCTGGAGATCGGAGCAGCGTATGGAACGCCATATCTTATGGAGGTAAACCACAAATGCGTTCTGTATATCGTTGTCGATACCTAAACGACGCCGATTTCCGAATACCGATTGAAATGCAGATACCTAATACCATCCCAATCTCTACCGATTATGAACATTGATACCAAACCAATACCGATTAAATTCAATATTGAAGTACCCAGTATCGATTTTGAAACTTGCGTCCTGAAGCATAGGTAGGGTAAATATGTGTCAGTTCGTAGTATGGCCGCAGAATGGGGTGTTCTTGTATTCCGTCCCATTTCAAATTTTGTGAAACTTAAAGTATTGCATTAAAACATATTCATATAAAAGTATCGAAATCGTGCGTGTTCTGAATTCTGAAATGATGAAAATTATAAATGATGAAATTAAGAAAATTTTGGCAAAAATGTCATAAAAAGTTTTGTGTCATTTATATATCAGAATGTCATTGATTATTTTTGGATATATTATTATTGAATATATTGATGCTATGTGTTTGAATTTAGACGTTCAAGAAGGAAAGTATGGGTCATTATACGGCTTGCGAGCTGGTTGGAGACCAACTTCGCATTTTGGCAACAAGAATTGAAGAACTGGATCCGTCCAAGTTATCGAATCTTACACTGGTCGAGGGCCCGTTTCCGCGCAAAGAAGTGGTTGACCATCTGCAAGAAGGTGGCTATGACGCTATTTTGGCTTTACACGTGTTTCAGTTTCTGACTGAAGAAGAGGTGGTTGAAGCGTTCAAGCAGGTTCGTTTGCTCATTCTTCATGGCTGAAACTTACATCCCACTAAAATAACACGTCGCCTGCTTAGCATTCAGTGCAGCAAGTTATGTTATGCGCGACGTGTGAGTGATTGAGTGAATAGTAATGCTGGAGAACTATTCAACACGGTGGAGTATTGAAATTGTTTACTGCATTTAGCGCTTTCCAATGGAAACTTTATGGTAGGTGTGGGTGTAAGTTTCGGGCACCACCTTCCACTGGAAACACACCCTTTAAATCCAAGGTCGTTAATGCGCATATGGTACGTGAACGAAACGTCTCATGCGCCCGGATTAAGTTAGAACGCGTCACACGCGCGTGCGCAGTTTACCGCAGTAAATCAACCCGTGCGCGTGTGGCGTGTTCGGATGTATACCATCCGGATAGGACGTTTCGTCCGTATAAAATCTATATACTGAGTATTTTCCTTTGAAACGCACCTTTAAAACTTGAGCGTCATCGATATAACTCAGGGGGAGAACGCGCGTTAACTAAGACTAAACCATATATTTGCTGTGCGTTACGGGGTCTACGTACTGAGACATGGACAGCAGAATTGAAAACAGTAAGAACAATCAGAGAAGAGTTGTTAATTACAAAACTCGGACCGTTTTCTTCAGGTTCATCGCTTGCTGAAGCCAGGTGGGAAACTTTTCGCGAAGGTGATGACTCCATATAACGGAATTACGAGACCGGAAGTTCTGCAAAAGAGGGCCGAAGAAGTGCAGAATTATCTCGTTCATAAAACGCGCCCATTGCCTGGTTTCGTCAAAAATGCGCTAGCCAGATCGCACATTAAAGATTCTGTCACAGATGATCTGCTCAAGGCATTAGGAATAACAACGGATCTGCATGTTTTCCAGTTCGACAGAGACGTTATGAAGGCCTTTCTGGAATCGGAAAACTTTCTGATTGAAATTTGCGAATACTCGCCACTGAATTTTCCTCCCTTTGCGCTCGATGGAAGAGAACATTTGACAATAGTTTTGCAGAAGCCTAATTAGATGTGTGTTTATGTTTCCTCTTAGGTTTCAGAAGCAGCTTGTTGTTCGCAAGAATATGCTGTAGCTAATATCCTACATACTCATTCTAAAATATTTATAAACTCTTTGTGTTCAACCATATTTTGGCCTAAATTTCTGCACTGACCGCCTCGTATGGCTGTGGACGATTGTTGATGTTTCCGCCCTGTAGCACCACGCTTGAAAATGACCAATGCTTTTGAATGGAATTACGTGTTCTTCTTTATTTTCACTTCTGTGTTGAACAATATTATTGTGAAGAAATTTGTCTTGTCAAGTAAAATGTTGTCAGAAATGCTTATTGTCATTTTACTATCCGCTCAACTATCAATTCAAATATTTTCACTATCACCGTACAAAACATCATGGCGCAACCTCCTTGCCCTGCCTAGGCTTCCCTGTGTTTTACATGGCGATGGTAAATGTCCGGCAATGGTGTGTGGCCCTTGTGTCTGACTTGGTCGCGCGCGAGCGTTCCCTAGATCAACACTAAAGTACAGAAGGCAGCAAAATCAGCATCACAATATTTTGATGATTTGCTGCTTTGTCAGTTCAACGCAGAGTCAGCTCGCTATTTTCATATGCCAAGGCACTCGCTCACCTATTGGCCTTACGTCCAGATCACTACTAAAAAAATAAGTGGTTCGTAGGTTGCTAGCTTTAATAGCTGTTCTCATGGTAACTTAAGCTAAGTAACAGCTAACATTAAGAATCTGTTTCCATCGAATATTATCGATGAATTTTGAATGCGTGTTTTCATTCGGTTTATCATTTCCAACTTGGTATGACTTTTATTTTACAGACTCAAGTATTCATCTAGCATTAAACCATCAGTCCCTTCATACCGTCGTCGTACGAGCAAACAAAGACTACAGTTGCCGCTATGAAACTCTGTGCTCAGAAGGCAGTGGTAGAGGCGCGAGAGAGACATCTTCAAATGCCTGAAGAAAAAAATTGACGTATTGTGACTTTAGCAAACACCGATGGCAAAAAGTACGGAGGGATGACTAACAAGCCTGTGCAGGAATTCAAGGAGTTTGTCGAGATCGCCTCACGTGCTGATGCAAAGGTGTTGGAGATCGGAGCAGCGTATGGAACGCCGTATCTTATGGAGGTAAACCACAAATGCATTCTGTATCGCGATTGATTGTGCGATCGCTATACCATCTCAACTACTGCGAAACTCACATTATCGCATTAAAACGTATGCACAAAAAAGTATCGAATTTTTGCGAGGTCTGCGTTCCGATGAAATCAAAATTACGTTGTGAATGATGAAATTTTGAGAAAAGTTGGCAAAAATTGCCATTAAACCTTTTGTGCTATTTATGTTTGAGCATATTGCTGGATACTGTATTATTGGATATACTAATGCTGCATATTTCAGACGTTCAAGAAGGAAAGTATGGGTCATTACACGGCTTGTGAGCTGGTGGGAGACCAACTTCGCATTTTGGCGACAAGAATTAAAGAATTGGATCCGTCCAAGTTGTCGAATCTCACATTAATCGAAGGGCCTTTTCCGCACAAAGAAGTGATTGACCATCTGCAAGAAGGTGGCTATGACGCCGTTTTGGCTTCAAGCGTGTTTCATTTCCTGACAGAAGAAGAGGTGGTTGATGCGTTCAAGCAGGTTCGTTCGCGCATCCTTTATGGCCGTATGTTACACCACCAAAATACTATCACCTGATTAGCCTTCAGTGCAGCAAATTTTTTTGCGCGCCACCTGTGCGTAACCGAGGGACAAATCTTGCCAAAGAAATATTTGACACAATGGGATGTAAAAATTATTTAATGCACTTTGTGCGCTTTTAGGGGATGCTTTATGGTGTGTTGGGGGAGGTGTAAGTTCTGGGCACGATTTTCTACTGAAAATGCGCCCTTAAATCTAAACATTGCTGATGCGCATGTCAGCTACGACTAAACCTAAAACTTGTAGGTTATGAAGTCTACGCACTGAGATATGGACAACAGAACTGAATATAGTAAAAACAATCATTGATGAGTAGTTCATACATAACTTTGACTTACTTTTCAGGTCCATCGCTTGCTGAAGCCAGGTGGGAAACTTTTCGCGAAGATGGGGACTCCATATAGCGGAATTATGAAACCAGAGGCTGTGCAAAAGGCGGTGGAAGAAATACAGAAATATCTCGTTCGTAAAACGCGTCCGTTGCCTGGTTTCATCGAAAATGTGCGAGACAGGTCGCGCATTAAAGATTCCATTACAGATGAGCTGACTAAGGAATTAGGAATAACAACGGATCTGCATGGTTTCCAGTTTGACAAAGACGTTATGAATATTTTTCTGGAATCGGAAAACTTTCTGGTTGAAATTTGCGACTACTCGCCAATGAATCTGCCTCCCTTTAAGCTCGATGGAAGAGAACATTTGGTGGTGGTTGCGCAAAAGCCTAATTAGATGTGTGTACATGTTCCCTTTTAGGTTTCTGAAGCAGTCTGTTGTGCGCGTGAATATGCAGTAGCTATCTTATTGTGCATATCTGGAGATACCGGATTCCCTATATACTCATTCCAAAATATTTATAAACTCTGTGTTCAACCGTTTTTTGGCCTAAGATACTGTAATGACCGCCTCGCTTGGCTATGGACGATTGTTGATGCTCTCGCCCTGACGCGCTACGCCTGAAAATGACCAAACATTATGAACGGAATTACGTGTTCTTCTTCATTTGTTTTCACTTCTATGCTGAACAATATTATTGTCAAGAAATTTGTCCTGTCAAGTAAACAGTTATCAGATATGCCTAGTGTCATGATACTACTCATTCTACTATCAATTCAAATATTTTCACTAGCACCGTATAAAACATAAGGGCGCAATCTCCTTGCCCTGATTAGGCTTCCCTACGTTTTACATGGCGATGGTAAATGTCCGGCAGTGGTGTGTGGCCCTTGTGTCTGATTTGGTCGCGCGCGAGCGTTCCCTATATCAACACTAAAGTACAGAAAGCAAGAATGTCAGTATCACAATATTTTGATGATTTGCTGCTTTGTTAGTTGAACGCTGAGTCAGTCTGCTATTTTCATTTGCCAAAGCGCTCGCTCACCTATTGGCCTTACGTCCTGTGGCCGTATTCTCCCTNCGAGGCGAACAATGCAAAACATAAACCCGTGACGTAATCGATTTATATGTTTTGCATGGCTCGCCTCGCAGTGGCGAAGAGGGAGAATACGGCCACAGATCACTACTAAAGTAATAAGTGGTTCGTAGTTGTTCTTGCTATAATAGCTGTTATTGTGGCAACCATAGGCGGAAATTAACATTAAGAATCTGTGTCCATCAAATATTATCGATGAATTTTGAATGCGTGTTTTCATTCGTTTTATCATGCCTAACTTGGTATGACTACTCTTTTACAGACTCAAATATTCATCTAGCATTAAACCATCAGTCCCTTCATACCGTCGTCGTACGAGCAAACAAAGACTACAGTTGCCGCTATGAAACTCTGTGCTCAGAAAGCAGTGGAAGAGGCGCGAGAGAGAAATCTGCAACTGCCTGAAGAAAGAAATGGGCGCATAGTAACTTTGACAAACACCGATGGCAAAAAGTACGGAGGGATGACTAACAAGCCTGTGAAGGAATTCAAGGAGTTTGTCGAGATCGCCTCACGGGCTGATGCAAAGGTGTTGGAGATCGGAGCAGCGTATGGAACGCCGTATCTTATGGAGGTAAACCACAAATGCATTCTGTAGACCGATTGATTTTGCGATCGCTCTATCATCTCAAATATCGCGAAACTCACAGTATTGCATTAAAACGTATGCACAAAAAAGTATCGAAATCTTGCGAGGGATGTGTTCCGATGAGATTAAAATTACGTTGCAATGATAAAATATTGCCCAAAAATGCCATAAAAGCTTTGTGACAATTATATATCAGAATGTCATTGAGTATTGCTGGATACTATATTATTGGATATACTAATGCTGCATATTTCAGACGTTCAAGAAGGAACATATGGGTCATTACACGGCTTGCGAGCTGGTTGGAGACCAACTGCGAATTTTGGCGACAAGAATTGAAGAATTGGATCCGTCCAAGTTATCGAATCTTACACTGATCGAGGGGCCTTTTCCGCACAAAGAAGTGATTGACCATCTGCAAGAAGGTGGCTATGACGCCGTTTTGGCTTCA
>NIUQ01005343.1:0-11027 GCA_002796945.1 Plectus sambesii
TTGCCCGGATTGTTGCATACATACTATGTTACGTGCAATTGTTGGCAAAAGTTGGTGTCTCTTGGTTGTTAAAAGGGAAAATAAACTATTCAATGCAGTTGGGGGATGGTTGAAAGTGGCTGGATTATTCGGTCGCGTATGTCGATTGCTAGGCTGAGGCAGGCAGTATCTCGTTGAGCAACGCATTTTGGGGATCTGATGGGGATTAATGCAGCCGGCAATTGTACCAGACGGCTAGCATGAGCACCGTCGGTCATCGTGCTGGCGCTTTCAAGCAACAAAACAAAAAACACAAGACTGGTCGTCATCGAAGCAAAGGAACCATCGACAATGATCAGAAGGGTACTGTTTAGAGTCGTGTCGCACGAATTGAGAACAGAGGACGTTTATTCCTGAACAAACAAGCGCAAATTCGAGGACGATTCTGCCTGAAATTATATTTCTCACGCCTCGTTATTAGCTTTGATTGATAATTTGCCTACGACTGCTATATAGTCGGAGACATCTTGAGACAGTCTTGGTTTTCTCGTGAATGTTTCAATTGAGAATTTAAGCTCAGTATTTCCTAAATATAAGTAAATTATCTACTAGAGATAATGGAAAATGATGAAATTGACAAATTTTCTCAAGAAGTAGCTGGATAAACGTTCAAATTATCCGAATATTACGTCTCACAATGTATTAAAGTATTACGTTGTCAAAGAATACTAACGAAATGCAAAATGATACCATTTTCTGGTCAAAGCAAGCTCAAATAAGTTAGTAATGGAAGCTGACTGTTATTGTCTTGTAGGAAAAACGGATGTGAAGACGTTGAGTAAAAGCGGTCGACGTGAACTGTCGAGGGTAGCTCGACGAAATCAATCGAAGCAGCTGCGCGAGAACAAGAAGAGCGCCGTGCTCGCTGAGAAGAGGTCGCTTGGTGGCGCTAACAGTCCGCCCTACTTGACGGTTCGACTTTCTTCTTTGAATATTATAAGCATTTAATGAATACTTTCTCATTCAAGGCTGTCGTTTCTTTGACGGATCAAGTATCGGCTGATGTCATTCTCGGATTGGTGTCGTCATGCGACGACAGCGCTACCGCCACAGCCAGCGAACGCAACATCACCTACCTCTCGTAAGATTGAGGCTATTTTTTGTGGGGCTCTTTAGAAGAAATGTTCACGTAGGATGCCTTTTATTCTTTTGAGAACAACGGTTTTCTCCCCACTGACATATTTTGTCTTAAAAGAAGCACTCATACTTGTCTGTTATTCGAATTCTCTTCACGGGATATGCTCTTGGCAGATATTACGAATCGATGTAGTATATTTATGCTTAAAAAGCGTCAATTTCAGCGTGCCGCGATATAAATCTCGTTTCGGATTCGTCGTGCCTGACCCCAGGAAGCTTCACGAAGTGTTGGACGCTCTAAAGGTGCGTTGATTGAAATTGATAATAATGATAATGATATGAAACTAATATTTAAATGAAACAGGTTATGATTCTGTTGCAGATTGTTGACACTTTGGCGCTGATATGGCCACTCGATGGAGAACTGGACGAGTCGTCGGAATTGCTGCTGAGCGCTATTTTCAGCCACGGAGTACCCGCCACCCTCCACCTCGTCTACGGCCTGTCGTCTCTCAATTCGAAACAGAAGGAAATCGCTCGCAAGAACGTCAACAGATTAATGGACAAATGGTTGGTGCATCTCGCGAATTTAAAAGAGAACTGTGGTCACAGTTTGCTGGAAGAAATCTACAGTATATTTTCTTGAACTTATTATGAAAAGCCGGCTGCTATTTATATATTTGTTTATGTCGTAAGTAACTTACCGCTAATAAGCTTGTTTTAATGAGGTGAAAACAATATACGGTACACTCCTTTCAGCTAAAGGTGACCGCAGTTCCCCTTAAACGTTTTTCACATTTTCTAATCGATCTTATTCGTTTAGGTCGTTTGGCGATAAATTTTACACCGCCGACAACGCATCGGACGGCTTGGTGATTTTCCGACAAATCAGTACGGGAAAAAAGCGGCCGTTAATCCTGCAGAAGCGCCGGCCTCACCTTCTCGTCGAACAAATCGACAAGGTTGATGTGGAGGTTCGTTGACGCCGGTGGCGACAGCGGTTGTTCGCTTGCAGCAACGTTGACTTTTCAGGGCGACAAGTGCACGTTGAAAGTGAGCGGCTATATGAGAGGCCCGGCGTTGAGTGTGAACGGCCTCGTGCATCTGCCTGGTTGGGGCGATTTTCAAATGAAACAGATCGATCTGACGCCCGATCCTCATCCTCTGACGGAAGGGAAGCGAAAGGTTGGAACTTCTCTTTCTTTTCTACATTATTTCACGATGAGTAATCATGACGCTCTCAGAATGAAATGGATGAAGGCGCGAAAGTGCTCGAAGTCGCCGACCAAGCGAAGCAAACGAGCCTCCAGTCAGAAGTCGTCCCCGATCCCATGGAGGGCGAGCAGACCTGGCCTACTCAGGAAGATCTCGACGATGCTACTCGATCGAAATGTTCGGCTTTTTCTAAATATTATTCATGAGGCGGCATTTTTGCTTCGTCCGGCAGTGCGCTGCGATACGTACAACTACCAAGAATTAATTACATCTTTCTTGGTAATAGTTGATGTAACTGCATCGCATTGCCTAACCGAAGCATTTACTATGCCTAAAGTTCATTTGAGATGAATGCACAGTTTGCATTGCAGTGGAACCGAAAAAGGTGGGCAAGAAGGTGCCTAAGGGTACGTCAGAATATCAGGCTGCTTGGATCGTTGACGAGGAGAACGGTGAAAACAAAGAGGAGAATGATGAAGACGACGACGATGATGAGGTTCGTTGGGTGAGAGTGGGGGTTGTATGCATGTTGTTGGACGTTTCACAAGATATAAAATCAAAATTTTTCGATCAGTAACAAGAAATCTTAGAATCTAATATGATATTGGAATGGTTATGATCGTTTTTAAGGGGTCTGATGAGAACATGAGTGATGAGAGCGACGATCCCGACCAGCCCGAAGCGGCCATGGACGACGATGACATGTCTCAAGGCGACGACGACGAAGATGACGATGGCGCTGAGACGGTTAGTTTTCGAGCAGTTAATCAATCGATCATTTTAACGCGAACTGGGATCACCCTTACCTCTGGGGAATGTATCGTATATTGTTATTTAGTTGCGGATCTCATCTATTTATTCCGTTCCCACATAAATAAGGACACTTTTCAAATCAAACAGGACATTTTGTATGCTAATTTGATTTGGAAGGTGTCCTTATTAAAATGAAAATGGTTTATATTGTAATTAACTAATCGTCGAAGCAATTCCTCATACGTAACAACAAACTATGGTACATTTCTAAATACTAGGGAAAACCGCAGTCCTTTTCTAACTATCCTATTTTGATGAGCAGATGACTGTGGCGAGTCAGTTTGGCGACAACGACGACGACGACGCGGAAATCGACATGGCAGAGTGAGTGGGAGTGGAGGGGGAATGACAAGAATTCATAAATCAGCGCGTCTATTTTCTAGAGTGGAGCGATACCGCCAAGCGCGAGAGAACGCCATGTTCCCCGACGAAATCGACACGCCTTTGGACGCCCCCGCTCGCGTCCGCTTCCAGAAGTATCGCGGGCTGAAGAGCTTCCGAACATCGGAATGGGACCCAAAGGAGAACCTGCCCGTCGACTACGCGCGCATCTTCAAGTTCGCCGACTTCAGACGCACCAAGAAGCGCGTGCTTGACGACGTCCAAACCGCCGATGGCGCACTGCATGGATGGTTCGTCACTGTCCACATTGCCAATGTGCCGACGCAGTTTGTTGGTCAGTTTTTGGTTACAATAGTGATGAGAGCTGCCTATCACGGCTGTAGGGCCACATCAAAATAATGAATCCGATGATTAATGAATTCTAAAAGAGCAATTTTTAGTATGATTCCTTAAATAGTCGTTCCTTCGAATGCGATTTCTACGCTCAGATACGATTCTTGAATCGTAATCATAATGTCTACTGTCTACATGTTAGTAGTAGGGTGGGACCCACATTCCTGCCTCGCGAAGACCCAAAGACCCCTATTGAAATAGGTAGATCGCTCTCTTCAAATGGCCCAGTTGTCGACTTGAACGATGGAATTAGGAGAACGGTTGCAGAATCGCTGGACAGCACAGCACCCTTGGTGATCTTCGGTCTGTTGCCGCACGAGCAGCGTGTCTCCGTCCTGAACATCGCGCTGCGGCGGCATCCGTCCTGCCAGGCGACCGTCAAGTCGAAAGACAAACTCATCTTCCACGTCGGTTATCGCCGGTTCGAAGCGGCGCCCGTCTTTTCGCAGCACACTAACGGCGACAAGCACAAGGTCGCTTTTTTATTGACGTCATCGCGCTTTTCAGTTGGCACTATGCCAGCAGAGCAATTATTCTCCGTCGAATGATGTTTTTCGCAATTTAATGCGCATGCCCGTCGTATTTTTGTGGGAAATACGGGGGACTACGATAAACAAAGCGACTGATGAAATGGATATATAGTCAACATTTTTCGATCAGTATTCGAGAACACCGTAATATGCTTAGTATCGAAAGCTAAGTTAAGCACGTTTGCTGCGGCGTTCTCAATATTAACCGTTATCACTCCAAGACCAAAACTTCATTTTCTCGTAACTGATCAAGAAACTTAAACTAAAATTCGGTCACTTCGACTGCACGGTGTGACATTCTGACACTCTTGCTTTAGATGGAACGGTATCTTCCAGCCGAAGGAGTGGTGGTGGCGTCCGTTTACGCGCCGATCATCTTCCCACCGTCGTCGGTGCTCGTCTTCCGCGAGGACAAACGCGGTCGGCATCAGCTCGTCGCTACCGGCGCCGTCCTCGATTTGAATCCCGATCGCGTTGTTGTCAAGCGAATCGTTCTCTCCGGGCATCCCTTCAAAATCAACAAGCGACACGCCGTCGTTCGCTATATGTTCTTTAATAGAGGTATATTGCTAATGTCCTCATTTATTCCATTTCCACTTAAACAATATTCTCTTTGCAGAGGACATTGAATGGTTCAAGCCGGTTGAATTGCGAACAAAGTACGGCAGACGTGGGCACATCAAGGAAGGACTCGGTAATTCGTTTGTTCTATTTTTCGACTCGAGCGATACTTTTTAAAATATATTTATAATACATTTAAATAATAATTATTGTATTTCTGGTTCTCCCTCAGGTATTAGTGGTCGGTGTTGATGCTGTTGGGTCTCAACGCGGTGTGCTTATTCAGCGACCAACTTCCTAACAATCCATTAATGCAAAAGAGCGGTCGGAATGCAACCGCTTAACGTATGAATATAAAACCACGTGACTGATCAAACAAATTTTAGTCGATCAATGTGACTCCACAATGTGACAATTATTATTAAAGCTATTTTCATGATTTTAATTTCCAGGCACTCACGGTCATATGAAGTGCGTGTTTGACGGGCAGTTGACCTCGCAAGATGAAGTGATGCTTAACCTTTACAAGCGTGTATTCCCGAAGTGGACCTATAATCCCCGGGTGAACACGCCGAGCAGTTATCGCCGCTTATCCACGGCCCCCTCCACCCATGTTGGCGATGAAGACGACGATGAAATGCAGTGCACTTGATGAACCGCGGTCGCATGCCGTGTTGTTACTCTGTTGATTTTACAATAGAGAGAGAGAATAAATTGTTAGCAGAAATGCACCCGACTGATTGCTTGTTTTCTTTGAACCCCGGATGATAAAGAACCGGTTTCGCTCGTAACAGCGAATTTTGTACAGAAATACGAGAGTTTCTTGATATTAGTTGAAGATGAGATGATTAAGGCTTGTTGACGAAGGAAGAGCATGACAGTGGGCAGTATGGAGCGACCCACTGGAGGTAAGTTTGGCGCACTTGCCAGGGTTGCCATTCTGTCTTAAATTTAAGTGCACTGTCTTTAAATCTCATAAGACAAAAAATTAAGAAAAAATGGTAAACTTGGCACTTGTTCATTCCCCCATTCGCCGAATGAGACATTCTCGTTGCAGATATAGCATGCACGTCTCAATTGAAGCGTTACGGGCAATTTATCGAAGATCTCCAAAATCGTTTGAGGCGCACCGAGGAGTCGATGGAAATTGTCGACCGGTCGTACATTGTGCAATGCCAGGTATGGTCGAATTATTGACAGCAATGTGATCTCCGTGGTTATGGCTTACTCGATTGTCACTTTCGTTGTCTGCCCTCGCAGCGTCCTGTCGGTCCTCTCGCTGATCCCTTTATACCTTCTAGCTGTACAACCATTTTTATTTTCCCATAACTTGTTGCCTCAAATCCTAACAACTTTCAAACACACTTCGAAAACTTCTTGATTTCGCAATGCGAATTTACAAGATTTTAAAATGCATTATTGTCAATCAATGACAACTTCGTCGAATCTGAAAGTCTTTTAAGTTTACTCAACGCCTGGGGGAATGCAACTTTGACTGAAATGGGACGCGATTGGCTGCTGCAGCTTGCTTATCGGTTAAAATGATGGTCATTTGCAGAGTATTCCGACAGAGTCGGCTTCTCTGTCCGAGTTGGTACGCAGTGGCAATGACGTCATTGACAAGACGCTGGTGGTGTTGGCTTCGTTGTGCAGTGAGGTCGACGCGCTGAAAGCAGAAGCAGAGTGTAAATTTTACCCGGCGCTGTTGGCGTACGGAGAGGACGGTACGTCCGGCGCTGCATTCTTTTTTCAATGTGATTATGATCGGTCCTGCTTGGCCCTTTTATAATGTTTCGTTTCTGTCAATTAGGAAACGAATACACTTCTACCCTTATGTCATATGTGCAACGCGCTGTTGACGGGTTAGTAGGTTGCTGTGTAAAAGTTATCATTCACTACAGCTGATCCATCGGCCACAATTCATACCATTTACACTTTAATTAATTAATTTTCCATATTGAATAGCTTGGAAAATGCCCTTTTTGAATTGAAAATTGTCTTTTACTAATTGGAGTATGTTCGTATTCAAATGAAATGACATATATTACTCAGTAATTTGAATAACACCATTTCAGTGCAAGGCTACCTGACTCAGGAAGGCGGCGCTTTGAGACTGATCGGTCAAATGTTGCCTTGTCTGCAGGAACTGTCCGTTTTCATCAATCGATGCTACGAAGTGTGCAGAAATGTAGTTCTTCAAATGGCCTCTCTATTCAGCAATCAGTAAGTGATTTATATTTTCAGAACGCCGTAAATTATCACTTTTATTACGTCTATGGAACTCGAAGAGATATTTCAAATTTTTATAGAATAAGATTGGAGTGAAGAGAAAGAGAAAATTGAATCGAGCATTTAAGAGAGACTTTTTCTAAGCATCGAGCTTCCCTGGGCACAGTTCATAAAAAGTTTCGAGTTTCGAAGAATCTCGGCATCTAAGGGTAATTCAGGTCGGAATTTCCAAAAATTGCGTCTGAATTTTTGGAAATATTGTTATATAGAGATATGGCGAGAAATTTAGGTTTTATAGATGACAGCAAAGATGGAGCCAAAATCAGTGTTTCTATATACCATTCAAAGTAGCATATTGAGAGGAATCGAAATATCTAAGCACCAGCCAAGCAAAAGGTCGATTAGAAAAATTATGTAAGATATGAGTTACTGAACTTTAAATATCAGCATCTTTTAGATATTTTAAAGCGTAATACAGAGCGTTAAATCCTTGTCTCCCAAACTACTCTAGCTCTATTTACTGTGCCGATGTATTTTAGAGCCACTTATTGTAGACCAAAGTTTTTGTATGTTCATAGAGCAACAGAACATCGATTTATTACGTACTCTGGCACCAAACCAACAGAATAACGCCATCAAAATTTCACAGTACACAGTACTTAAAACAACAACAAAGAGACAATATTGCCATCTAAACGTACGCCGTTAAGAAAAAAATTACATTTAAAAACGTCGAGGACCTGTTCCGCTGAAGCTCAGCAGATGAGATCTGAACTCACCAGACTGCGTGTTATAGTTCTGGTACAAAGTCAGACATGACTGATATGTGAATGCAAAACTAAGTTTTATGAACAGAGGTCTCAGCGGCTGAGCTTTACCGAAATAAGTTTCAAGCAAAGAGCAGATCAGAGCTTAAATATATGCTCACAAATAGATAATACATCAAATGTTATTCGACACATGAAGAAGCATGAGAAGCAAATTCTTGACACATACCGCAACCGACAAATTAGAAGGATGAACAGCAATATGAGTATCAACACAATGAACGAAGCCAACCAAAAAACAAATTCATGAAAAAACAACAGCGGATTACATTGGTGATCGCTTTTTAAGAATAGAATTGCTCGCAGGAGCAACAGACACAGTAGGACTACAGGCTATGTCAAAAGTCCATGAACACGTTTGATGAAAAATAACTTTTGTAATTCGCAATCTAATTCAAGGCGACTTTCTGAACCTTCTCGAACTCTTATCAATTAAGAATGTTCAATATTTAATCATAAAATTCCGTCACAATAGCTCAGTTTACGAACTTCGAACAGAAATGCACGATTTTGCATCTTCGTGCGAACGTTTGCTACATTAAATCATTCCAGAGTTTTATCAGCATAGTACATAATTAAAAGGAGATTGATTTAATAAATTAATTTTTAACGACAATGATTAAAACATTAAAAAATAAAACTGAAGGCAGCCTAAGAAGATGCAAAAATCGCATTGAATTTGATGGCGTATTAATAGAGTTATTAGTCATTTAACAATTTTATGGACTATTGGCATTCTCTGCAGGTTGAACATTCACAACATTAGGCTTTGGTGTCACTCTATTATCAGTTGTCATTGGTGTAAGATTCGGTTTCAAATGGTGCTGACAGAATTTTGTAATCGGTGAAATCAGAGATAGCACAGCTATACGATATGGTCGCATGGTGATCAAAATAACTATACATGTATACGCGTTGGTATAATAATAATTAATTACAGAGATTCTGGCCACAAAATACAGAAGAGGAATATTATATATATCTTCAATGCTAAAAAATTCGAAAAAGTAACCGATCTCTACAAAATAATGGGGAATTTTATCGAACAATAGCACTGCAATTTGAATCATCAAAGAGTATAATACCATTCGCGATTCTTTAAGTCGTCTCTTGTCTGTAATAGTTGTCGTGGTACGCAAATGGTTCCAGAGTTTGAAAAAAACTATTATACTTAAAATGATACTCAATAGCCAAGGTATCAGAAAATAACCGCTATTAATTAGATATTGAGCTACATCTGGTATATTCAACTTAGCCATCAAACGATAATCAACGGGAAGGATAATCAGATAGCATAAAGTACAATACAAAAATATCAAACGAGTACTCATAAATTTTTGATAGTAATTTGACAATGCGATTACCATCCAACGGTTAAACACGGTTGCGAACAATGTAGTCATTTGAGCATAACGACCAAATTTATCCATCACGGTTACTACTATTGCTTCATTATATATAGTCAACCAAAGTGGAAGATCGCTACCGTAATAAAGCTCATAAAATTGGTCGACTCCCAAATATATTTTGATTATCAGAGTGAACGTTAAATAGCCGAATGCGCAGAAGAAATTGGCAAGAGCTTGGTTTAAGACAAACCACTTATAGTCACCGGTGATGTGCTTGCTAAAGATGCTGATACAGATGATCAGGATGCACAGGATCGATCCTATGCTGTAGCTGAACAGATCTAGCCAGTAAGATTGAAGTCGCGTTTCCCAAGTATCCACAGGATCTGTGACCGTGTTGTTTTTGGTCGAATTGCTGAGAGTTTCCACTGAGTAGGTCAAGTTGAGTGCTGACATGACTTTGATCGGTTGAACACTGCACAGAACGATTCTTTCTCTTGATACTGCTTCAAGTTTCAGTCGTAATGAAGAGATCTAAGAAAAACGAATTTTACCCGATATGAGCGTATCAAAACTGAATAAAAAAGTAGAATCAGACAGACAAGTGCTACTTTGGCTATGGCCTGAAAGGACCCTACAACGAAGGGTTCATGAACGCAAAAACGAGAGTAAAGCATAGCTCTGTAACAGCAAAAGACCCTTGATGATGCAAAGATAAAGTCGGATAAACGGTTACTGCATAAAAACGTAACCTAATGTGTTAAAAGGATAATTTGATCGCTATTTTGGCAGTAGAGATATCTCAGTGTTCATAACCTTCTAAACTGTAAAGCCACATAGCGCTGTCCCGAACATGGAAACACATGATGAACTGCTCTATTCAAGCGAATACTGTGCCTTAACCCTACGCATAACTCTTAATAACTAACCAATTATGAGAAATGTCGAGCGGAAAATATTTTTGATTGCCAGCTAGTTAAGATTTGAAGCACCGATTTATGAACAAGACAAGCGACTGTATAATAGAAGAGAGCAATGAGAGAGAGACAGAGACACAGAGCGGGGAGGGACCGACAAGTCACTGGGGGAACAGACAATGAGAATAAGAAGCGATAAAGGAATAGCGGAGAATAATTTGAGCTCGCGAGACTGGCGACATGCCCTGATATCCGTGTATATGCCGCATTTAACCATCATTAGTTGGTTCACTCTTTCCATGTAAAGTTATCATCAAAGAGTCGCTAATAACATGCTTTTAAAATTTACTAACTATATGTGGGCAGATTGAAAGATTTCAACCAAAATGACAAAAGCCATGAAGCAAGTATCAACATGGGTATTAATTTGAGACCTATTTCTGCGCGAGAACAATAGTTTTAGTGACGTAGTTATATAGGCCGCGATCAGGAGATCAGTCTTAGAAAACTCTGACTTAGAAACTGCAAAACAAGTGATTGCAGAAATATTCGAAAATCTGAAAAGTTCGAAAAGTTCGAAAAGGCGATCTCTTCTTACTTGCATAACTTTTAAATTTTTGCGCTTTATTAGAAAACTGTAGATTTTCAGCAATCCTCTCATTACTTCTTATTAAGCGATGTATAGAAACATATATTCTGGCTCGTCTTTATAGCCACTTAGTTAAAGTAAAATTT
>NIUQ01005344.1:0-11035 GCA_002796945.1 Plectus sambesii
TCGTAGGGTATGCTTTTGGAGTCTTCCCTCATCAGTGCAAGAGCGGGGCCCACTTTAGATGCGACAGTAGACTATGCGGTCGGCCGTCGCATGCCTGACACCGCGATGTTGGAATGAAAACTTTCCGCAGCAGTGCTGCTACCCATTTCCCGACCCCAGAGGGATGAGCACCTTGGTTGGGTGGAGGATCGCCCTCGGCTTGGGTTGAACCCACACCTTCGGGCTGGTGTCTAGCGCTCAGCCACTACACCAATCACTCCTCTTCATTATTGGCAGTTTGCGCTCCGGAATTACAATATAGCTAAGGAACAGTAAAATCCTATCGACTTTCGCATAATCTTACATTTCTGGCAAAGCGAAGTTATCGTTATTCGTGGAAGTACGGTTTTTCAGCATTTCTGTCTGAACCTAAACATATTGAACAATGAAATTCTTAAAGCAGTAAATTCAAAAGCTGGCAAATACGGCTGCACTCAATCTGCGTAGGTTACGAATCATACAACCAGTGCCATACAGTGTTCTGTTATACATCAATGTTCGTGCATTCAAGTAACGCCATGTAAACTACCAGAAGTTTACATGTCAGCACCAAAAAGTTGGTAATAGGATCGCTTCGACGATAAACAGACCAACGCAAACAACTTTGTTTGGCATTAAGCATACTCTTGCATGTGAGTATTAACTGCAAGTTGCCTTTCATTTGCATTTCAGCCGATAAATTTGACTACGCAGATTGTCTCGCGTTTCTTAAAATGAGCCTGAGTAGTGCATCCCGCAACCAAAAATTTCTTTCAAGTTTTTTGTTAATGAAAGCTCTCATGAGCATTTTTCAGTCACATATTTCCCTATTCCAACAATAAAACTTAGCGCCGTTAACAATTTAGTACAAACAGCAAACTTTCTGCCAAGTCAGTTAGAAGAAATTGCATTGGTAGAAGGATACATGATAGTTAGGCTCATCAAAATAATTACAAACAACAAAAATTTAAACAAACGAAATATGGGATTTCGAGCATTTGAAAAATAAAGTTTGACTATTTACGCTCCTCATCTAATTAAAAAATCGCCAGGATTCATTTTCGAAAAAATTCTCGAAGTGGATAAAAATGTTTACAATCCATTTTTGAAGGGCACGCATATTGGTTTGCTTTGTGATATACCATAGTGTACGCAGGCTGCTCCAGTTCGCTTCCAAAAGACACCTTGCATTCGTGTGGTCATATCATGATGATACCATTAGTATATTTAGTGAACTGTTATGTAAACTTTCATTTGTGTGTACACTGTTTACGTAAAGTGTAAGCTTATTTAGTTCACTTGCAGTTTTATTCAAAAAACGAATTCTATTGTTACTTAACGGATGCCTTATGTCTGCCTAAAATCATTCATAGAATCCGCAACATTTCTCTAAGCAAGGACAGCGTGTTTGAGGAAGAGGTTATCTGGAGCCATCCCTTGATCCATCCATGAACAGAAAGATTAAAAATTTTCACTACGCAAGTCTTCGCAGCATCATACGAGTTCGTGTCGGGATGATAATAATGTCACCAGTACTCCAGTGAACTCCAAAGCCAGACTCCACATTATATTTGCCATTCAGAGAAGCTTGACCGCAAACCGTTTTCGACCACCAACCACTAAAATTCAACCGTACGAAAGAATATTAGAAAAGCTGTAAAATTACCTAAACTGGAAATAAGGCGAAAAACAAGAAGGGTGGGAACCGTGAATCGCATCAGCTGTCGAAAAATTTAAACCATTTGAATGAGAAAGGGCCGATTTTACTGACCACGTCGATGAATTGCCCGTGAATGAAGAAGATAAGTGCAGAGTGTAGAAATGCGCTTCATCGTCGAGCTATAAAAATATTATATAACTGACACTGCAAAGAATATGTAATGAGCAAAACTTGATCAGTAAATATTTAGCGAATCGGTCAGAAGAGATTTTTCCTCATTCAGCGAGATCAAAAGCTAGCATTTCATATTTCTACAGCTTCAAAATGCCGTATCAGCAATATGTCTTTTCTCTTATACGATATATTTTACCTCAAAAATTAAAGTAGCATTCTTCGATTTCAGTAAAACGTCGTAGAATTCAAAGTCAATAAATTGGCAAACTGACACGTATTCAGTAACACAAATGTACTGTAATACAGGGTGTCCCATAAAATAACAGGCAATTTACTTTTGAATGGGGTAATACTCATGGTCCAGATATTAACCGTATGGTGTTCTGGCATGGAGCTTCAAGTGGGCGGAGTTTGGGCTGCCTCCTTTACAAACTGTCGTTGCGCAACCCGAAAATGTGCGACAAGGGGGCCTTAAATCGGAGGTGACTTTGGAGGGTCACTGTAAAACGGAAAGTTGAGATGATGAGCTGATTTTTGGCACAGCGGTAGTCCACAAAAAGTACGAATGTTTTGCAGAAAGTTTTTGGCAGTCGACCAAAACTGCCCCATTAACCGACTTTTGGGCACTTCTTTTAGGCAATTTTTGGCAAATTTCAGACCAATTTTCTAAACTTTTGGGGAAACATTAGCACTTTTGTGGACTACCCCTGTGCCAAATATCAGCTCACCATCTCAACTCTCCGCTTTACAGTGACCCTCCAAAGTCACCTTCGATTTAAGGCCATTTTTTCGCACATTTTCGGGTCCCGCAATGACAGCTTGTAGAGGAAAAGGCCCAAATTCCGCCCATCGAAAGCCATACACCAGGACACCATACGGTTAAAATTTGGGCCAAAAGCACCTCCTCGTTCCAAAGTTATGTTGCCTGAGTTCTTTTTTTGCGCCACCCTATAGAAGTAGGGCTATCTTTTGAAAAAAGCCGCATTCAAATTCGTTGCGTTTTCAAGGAATTATATGAAGTTAAACTTGTGATGTTACTTTTGTGCCACCTTGTCTGTATGTGCAAAAATCTGATTTTTTAAAACTGGTGTAAAATGACGAAAAATGGATCAATTTTAAAGATTAAAAAAGAAAATCTAAGTTGGAAGTAGAGCTATCTTATAAAAAACCCGCACTTAAAATGGTACCCGCAGTGTTGAGCACGAATCGATCAAACCCGTAAAGGAACATTTAGGACATCCTGTATTTGACCGATTGAATGCATGAATATTCTAATATTAGAAGCGCACGCAGTACAAGAATCTCCGATTTCAATATCTTAAAGACAAAACCTTTTAAAAACGCAAAAGCTATGCATGAATGAGGAGGGTCATATTTTTTTAATTCGCTGTATTATCAAAGTAGTGCGTCACTTACATAGAAATTAGTGTGCTTTTCCCACCAGTATCCATTTGGATTGAGAAAATTTGGATTTCGATTGCCCCAAAAGTCAATCCGCAACTCGACATTCGAATCTTTGGTACTCAGAACATGAATATTTTCATTTCCGAGCCATAAATTGTTCTCCAATCCATTGTTGAATCCAACTTTATAATCATTCCACAATTTATCGTGGAACGAAAGGTCATCATTGATACGTCTAAATCAATTAATGCTTATCATAATAATTTCACACTCGAGGGGCAAATATAGTGGCATACGTGAGTAAAATTTCGTCAGATTTGAGAAAGACTTGAATCAAGCAGCTCAGTTAAAAACAAAATAAATATTGGAACGCATATGAGAAGTGTTACCGAATGTTTATCGAAATTCACAAACTTTATCTTAAGTCATTGAATTGAATCTAAAGTTGAATTATGCTGTTACTGCAAAAATAGAGATATATGTTAAATATCGATAGAATGATTTAAATAAATACCTCTGAAACACTGTCCATCCACCACCATCGGTTTCCATGTCACAGAAAACTTTGAACGGCTTGATTCCAGGAGGACTGATTTCATAGATACCGCTTTTTGTCGCGCCTCCAATATGCAGCCAATCGTAGCAGTCAGTCATTGGTTTTGATTGACTTTGGCATTGAGTTGTTATAAGCAGATTGATACAAATTGCTTCCTCCACTAGCTGTTCTTTTGTGAGACTTAACAGAGATGCCCTAAAACAATATGTTTGGAACATGCAAGCACGCTGGTCTATTTAACAAGACGAATCAGTTTGTTAATCAAGAGTGTTGTAAAAATATTGAACGAAACAGCCTCAATTTCGTTTTATTGTTTTAAATTAGACAAACAAACATTTAGAGTAACAATTGGAAAGATATTATACCGCATAGATTGAAAGAGTATGACAATCACTTTTTTTCAGTTTTAAATATTTCTTGATACGGCAAAAGGCAAGTAACATTTCAATTATCACCGTGACTTGAATCTTTTGCACTTAAAAACTTAAAAAAATTTCATTGATATAGCTCAAATGGACCGCATCATTTCACAGTTGAAAAACTTATTGAAATATAGGTGATAAATGTTAAAATTGATAATTAATAATGACATAATAAAAATCACTAAATTTTAGGATAAATTCAGTATACTTTCTTCATACATAAAGTTGAAACGACATATATTTAAGTATGCTTCACTTTCAGAATATCTGGTTTGATTTCTGTTTATATTGTTCGAGAGATTATAAATTACTCGAGTAACCTGATAAAAAAGAATAACGGAAAAACATACGCATTGACGCAAATTTGTTCTGCTATCGACCATAAAAATATGCCGAGCAAAAGCCGAATAGGCCAACTAGCACTAGCCACACTTAAACTTAAAAAAGGGTTCGAAAATTGTGAATAATCTTTGGTCGAGCATAGGGCAGCGTATTTATGACTTCATTTTTGAATGATGTCAAACTAGTGACGTT
Organism: Plectus sambesii; assembly: GCA_002796945.1. NCBI lineage: Eukaryota > Metazoa > Nematoda > Chromadorea > Plectida > Plectidae > Plectus > Plectus sambesii. The sequence goes on from NIUQ01005344.1 coordinate 4,769, forward strand.
AACAGTGACGTTAGCGGTTTAATTTGAATTAAATTGCATTTATGATATAATAGACTAATAATGATGTCGTCGTTACAGAGTGCTGTGAGTCGGAAACAAACATACCTATATTTTACCGGGTCAATTGTTGAACGATTGCAGGTACCGCCGTTTTTGCATGGTTGACTGGTGCAGAGATCAGCAGGGACGCACTGATTTTGAGCGTTTTGGGTGAAGCCTTGTTTGCACGTGCAAACAATCTGGCAGTTTACGATAGTGCAGTTCGTGTTCGCGTTGCAGGTAGCCGTAGGCTGTGTCGTAAGCTGTGTCGTAAGCTGTGTCGTAAGCTGTGTCGTAAGCTGTGCCGACACAGCAATCAAAAAGAGCCCTGAAGCAATTTTAAAGCAGTGTAATGTAAGGAGGCTGAATACCGATGATGAAAAGATTAAAGCCATAATTAAAAGCGCTGGATGTGGTTGAGGATCGCAAAATTCAGTTCAAAATTATGCTGTTCGGATGATCGATGCTTCCGTAGGATGCAAAAGAAGCTTTCGCTGGATCCATAAAATGTGCGGGGAATCATTCAATTTTCGCATCAAAAACACCTGAGACACGTAGGCTCAGGCTTGAACTTTATTGAATTGATAAATTATTGATCAAATTGTTATTCAATGACGATGTTCTAATTGAGTGCGGAAAGTGTATGTATCTTTGATTTGAAAAACATTTTCAAATGAAAACTGTCTTGGTTGGTTTGAACGGTGACCCTATTAAAGGAGATATGCTATACCGTAAATCTTCCAATAAACGCCCCCTCAATCAATGTCCGCCTCCAAATTGATAGAAAATAATAAACTTCTGTGCATTGTAAGACAACACAGACCTTCTAAACTTCTCTCGAGTGCTCAGATTAATCGGTGATACAGAAAATTAATGAGTGTAAGCCAGAAGATTGGAAAAAGCATCGAATTTATCTATTTTTATATGATGTTACATGTTGAAGTAATAGACGCCCACCCTCCAAAAGACGCCCAGCCTCCGATTGTCGCCTCCCTCAGACCGGGGTTGAAATAACAGACGCCCTGGGCGACTATTGGAATATATGGGTATGCTTACAGAAAAGCTGGATCATGATTTCTATTGAAATGTTAATAGCATTATAGCTGGTAAGTCTGGATATAGCTACAATACATTACCTTGAATCAGACACAGATAAGCTATCAAGGATGGCATGACCAGAAACGAAGAAGAACGCGGCTATTAGCACACAATACAACCACCAGCGATGCGATGACTGAATATTTATTTCAATGATCTATTCTTTATATATTGCTATTCAACAATGCTTCATAAAAAATTCCAATATAGCATCGAGCCATAACATCTACACTCCATATTTATCCAGATGTGCAATCAAACCCCCTCAATTGAACAACAATGGAAAGGTTAGCGTGCTGCGGTCTCATTGTGTTGGTTATTTCAACACCGCTTCATTCTAAAGAAATATCCTATTATCTATTGTTATTCAGGAATGCTTTTCAAGTGTATGCTAGCATATTGTGCTGTGACCTCATCGTTCTTTGGTTATTTAGATGCTCAGACGTCATCATAATTATACCTAGCGTTTGTCTCGCTCAGATCACAAGTTTCATTTCAGATCCCACGGTCCAATTCTCTTCCTCTTCATGTCAAAGTTCCACTATTCAAACCTACAACTCAGAGCGCATGTTTCTCTACCCGTCCAAGCCCATCGCGCGGTTGCCGTTGCTCACTTGACGCGCCGGTCGGGCGAAGGTAGTCCGCGTCGCTTAATACAGGCTCTTTCTAACCATCGAGCCTCTTTGTTCGGAGTCTTAGCACAACGGGCAATAAATTTCAGATTTTGATGTAACTTAAAATTCTGGAGTAATTTAGGTCGGAATTTTTTGAAAATGTTTTCGTGTCAATATTTGGCGGGAAATTTAAATTTGACTATATCACAATATAAATGAAACCAAAATCATTATTGTATATCATTCGATAGGAAATGTTGAGAGGAATCTGAAAATGATCAGAATTATAAAATATTATGAAAAATGAAGTTATGCAAGAGAGAAATGATCGCATTTTTCACTTTCTTGTTTTTCGCGGTTTTCGGCAAGAAGCTGTTCACTACCCCTGAGCTAAACTAACCACAGCATTAACGTCCTAGCAAAGGGCTATCTAACGGGGCCATGAAAAGTATCAAACTCGTGCAGGAACAATGTTCGATTTCAGCCCGAAGTTGACCCATGCCTATATTACGCTGTCTTTTTTTTCAATATTCAATTTTCAATGAACTCAAATATTCAATTTTTCAAGAGTAATATGAAAACGTTTGATGACGAATATCTCAAGTAATATGCCACCAAATTCAATGCGGTTTATTGCATCTTTTACAGCTCTTTCCAACTTAGATTTCCTTTCTTTAATGATGAAAATCTGGACACAATAACTCATTTTACGAACATTCAACGGGAATGCACAATCCCGTATTTTCGCGCGTTTTTCGATTTTTTACCGCAAGCGGACCAAATGTGCAAGAAACACCCGAAACTGCGGAATAGTGCATTCCCGTTGAATGTTCGTAAAATTAGCTATTGTGTCCAGATTTTAATGATTAAAGAAAGGAAATCTAAGTTGGAAAGAGCTGTAAAAGATGCAATAAACCGCATTGAATTTGGTGGCATATTACCTGAGATATTCGTCATCAAACGTCTTCTTATTACTCTTGAAAAATTGAATATAAAAACTAGTGATTATTTTTTGAAAGGCTATATCTTGGCTCATGAATGTCCAAATTGGACAATTCTTAGTTAGAAAAACGTTCCCATGTTTAGAGAGTAAGTGTGCAAACTTTCAGCCCAATCCAATGAGTTTGAGGAAAGTTATTCGAAAACAAAAAGCGTCCATCACTTTTGAGACACATTGTACTTTTGATGAACATAGGGCTATAGAATACTTTATCTTGATACCGGATTTTCTCGAATATAAGCCCCCCGGGCGTATTTTCGAAAGCCTTTTCGAAAACACCCCCGGGCTTATTTTCCGATCAAAAATTACTCCGACCGCGTCAAAAAACATACCACTTCTGCTGCCTTTTCTCTAAAATACGCCGGGGCTTAATTAAATGTGCATGTTATATCACAGTGCAAATCGCGATTTTCGCACAATAAATGCTGAATTCGTTTCCATATGGGCACAACACAAACGTATTGATGGATTGCAGCCACTGTGTTAATAGTGATGATGATCGCGTGTGAAATTTTTAACGAATCGGGGGCAAAATACTGCAATTTCTGCATTTCTCGTAAATCCAGTAAGATAGTTAATTTTGGCTAATGATAATGCCCACTTACTGCTTGTGGATTATTATTTAATTTTGTGAATGTGTAGTAAGTCGTTTATGTCGTAAACATATTTCTCTATCGCAGCGCGCTGCGTTATGATTTCAAGTAGTAAGAGTAGTAAAGCGCGTTATAGAGGGTGTTCAAAGTATTTCGCCCACATTTTAAATCGACGGTTATCAGCACATGGTGACCCGATTGTCCTGAACCAGGGCGCATTCGAAAGCTGAGACGCGGGAAACTTTTATGGCGCACATTTAAAAAAATTTCAGGAGCCTCTTTTTTTCGAAATTAGGTCGTTCTCATTGCAGATTGGTCCAGTGGGTGCAGTCTTGGGCTTTTCGAAAGCTCAAATTTTTGGTATTTTAATGGCACAAGTCAAGAAAATCATCATCAAATTTATAACTAGATCAGCAAAACAATCGAAAAACCTTTTCTTTTTTAAGTCAACGTCAAAGAATGATGGTGCTTAGAAGTAACACCCCACACCTATCGTCAACCGTTTTTGCAAGCTTTCTAATTGTTTTAAAACTGGATCCTATTAAAATCCCTAAGATTTGAGCTTTCGAATGACCCCTTGTTCAGGACAGTCTGGTCACCCTGCGCTGAGAACCGTCGATTTAAAGTGTATCTGATGTTTTGCATCACTTACATGAATATCTTATACTGGCTATGGCTACACAGAGAGAAAAAAGCAAATTATGGCTTTATTTATAATATCTTAATAATTAATATGATCCTTTGCCTATCCGTGTTTCAGTCCGTAAAAATACTGCTTTGTCCAATTGCTCAATCTGCTTCATCTCAAAAACAATTTTTTAGTATTTTAGTAACACGATTTGCGACTGCATTTACAAGTGATATATGTTTGACTAATTATTTAATTAATACGAACAATAAAAATCTGCATTAATAACCAACACAAAGGGATTTTTAAACTGAATATGATATTCAAATCGTGCTTCTAAACGTGATTCTCTTCCGCGGTTCGTTTTAGAAACGATGAGGAAATGCTTAGTACAACAATAATGAATGTATAAAACAATTGCGCAAAACTGAGGAAATCGAGGCCAATCCAAAGGCCTAGAATACCCCCAAGCTCACTAAAAAGTTCTGCAAATGAATACATGGGTTTTTCCACGAATATTATGTACTCAAACGATATCATGCTGATGACAATCTCTGCTCGATCATAGTCTGTTTTCTCGTTATATTCCCTTATCTCCTGGTATCTGACACGAGTGCAAGAGCGTGAGCAGTTCTTTCTGCAAACTGATGTCATATTTTCAAACTGGCAATGTTGATAATCCAGTAATCTGCATCGAATCAACTTCGATTCAACTATTTTCGGCTAGCTAACTGGCTTACAGTTGCAATTTGACTGAATAAAGCTAATTTTGCAGTCATCCAGACAGCCTCTCAATGAAGCATCATCCAAACATTTTTTCGCGCCATTTTCAGTTGCATAAAATTGATAAATAGGTCCAATTTTTAAACGTGACTCGACTACGTCGCGAAAGTTAAGAGAAATTGTTGATCCCACCGCTATACCAACTCCATTCACACTCACATCTCGTCCAACCATATCAATAGTAATTGGTTCAGTCAAAGAGGAGTTGCTGGGGTTGGGCAGTAATCTTCTGTCAATTGTTATCACTACTTTTTCAAATTTTGATTTGAAGACAACAGTGTACGGCAATTTGAAGCATATCTTTGATGCGCTGATGAATGTTGTTTTTCCAATTGCAATCTTCGTAGCATTCAGTGAGCTGTTGAAATAGTGAAAAAAGTCTATAATATATAGCTTTCTAATTTCGGCGCCACTTTTTTGCTTCAGCTCATCAAACGATAGGCTGAAGTTATCGAAAAGTATACCAAGGTCTTCCAGTCGTGTAAAATTGTACTTCATTGATTCAAGTTTCGATTCTTTCAAATTCACTCCATTTTCCATTTGCATATAAATCGCGAGGTAATCGAGCATTGACTGCAGGAAATCATTCGGCCATTTGCAATTTAATACTGCCTTTTTGTCTTTTCCGCGCGAAAACGATTCATCAGATGGTAAAAGGATATCTTTAACTTGCAACTCGATGGAGCGGAAAGGCAAACAAATTGTGGCTGGAGGAAACGCTATTGAACCATTTTTCGTTAAATTTAAGTTGACTAATGTTTCGCCGGTTCTGTATTTCCGAAACAAGTCATTGGCCATAAAAATTGTAACGCACAGAAAAGCCAGAAATAAAACTGCTGAAATTATTTTAATCATGAATAAAATAAAATCAATTCCGGTCCACTGTTTCAGTTTCTTAGGAGACAAATATTTCTTCAGTTTTATACACCTGCACCGGCCCACGTCTGCCCCGATGTTGGCTACATCAGCATGATTTTCACTCGACGGAGTGGAATTTTCTGTTGGCTTTCTTCTAGACAGTAAATCACAAAAAAATTTTAGCGGAAAAAGTAAAATGTTTATGTAGGAAAGAACACTGAGACCTAAAAATAATCCTAATGTCCCGCCGAGTGATGTGAGAAATTCTTGCGATGAATATAAAAATTGCTCTTCAATCATTGGATATACGTAATCTTTGACAGAAAATCTGACCGAAATCAAGTAATCTGTCATAGTTTCTGAATTCATACGCTGCCAGTCTGGTGTATGCACTATCAACCGATCGGCAATTAAATTCCACTGTTCACATGATGGCATACAGGTGAGTTTGCAACTTTTGTCTTCTTTTTCAAATAAGTTATTGAAAAAAGCACAATGTTCATATTGCGATAAGGAACATTCCTTTAGAATGTCCCGCGACAGCCCTGGCCAATAAGTTGGCGTACAGTTGCAGTATTTCTCAACTAAGGTGATACGACATAGAGCTTGACATTGATCTTTTGTTTGAGTTGTGGAACATTTTTCTGCTCCGTT
>NIUQ01005345.1:0-11021 GCA_002796945.1 Plectus sambesii
TCACCATCACCAACGACCATAACCGATTGTCGCCCGAAGACATTGAGCGAATGATCAACGACGCTGAGAAGTTCGCCGATGAGGACAAGAAGGTTCGTGCGACTTTTATTGGCCCTTTATCTGACCCAATCAGCAGGGTTTTAGTCTGATTGATACTACAAAATCATTCAACAAAGTCTCGTTGATTTGTGTCTAGCAAAAGGCTTTAGGCGTACCGATAAGGCTCGCACATCAAAAAACATTATGCATACGAATGAAGTTCATTTTATTCACTCCCCCACCTCCAATATTTGATTTTCTATCGACAAAGGAATAATTCGTAATTTATTTCAGATCAAGGAGCAGGTTGAGGCGCGCAACGAGCTCGAGTCGTACGCCTACTCGCTGAAGAACCAGATCGGCGACAAGGAGAAGCTTGGAGGCAAGCTGAGCGAAGACGAAAAGAAGACCATCGAGTCGGCCGTCGACGACGCCATCAGCTGGCTCGAAGGCCACAAGGAGGCCTCGGTCGAGGATCTCCAGCAGCAGAAGAAGGACCTCGAAGGCATCGTCCAGCCCATCGTCAGCAAATTGTACGAGGGCGCCGGTGGTGCACCGCCTCCGGCCGGCGGCGAAGAGGAGGAGGGACACGGCGGCGATGACAAGGACGAGCTCTAAGTCACCCATCTCTCTCTTTCCTCCCCCTGCTCAGTAGACACCGATATAAATTATCTCGTCTTTTTCGCCTCGTTTTCGCTTCAGATTTTTGTCTTCTATGCTCCCTCCGAGTTGTTGTTGATGTTGTTTTGACACACATTTTTTTCTCGTGCGCGCTCGTTTTTCTTTTTTTGCGTTGTCGAACCTTTTTATGTAAGTAATGAGTGTCGTGCGCGTTAAAAATGAAGTTTATTATTGTGCTGCGATTTGATAAAGACAAGTCGTTTCGCACGGAACACTGTTGTTGTTGTTTTTCGCTCTTGGATACGGTAGTGTAATTTATGCTTGTGCAACGTGTGCCGCGCGTTCTGATTCGTTCGGCGGCAACCCCCGAGCTGTGATGTATAGTGTATTTGAATGGCGATTTCGTAACTTGTCGATCGGTTTTGATTGACCCGCGCCATTCGTATATAAACAACTGGCTCTCTACATCTGTCGTTTCTTCGGCAATACGCACGTAACTGAGAATAGCTAAAATGAGAAAGAGGCAGAAGAGACTTGTTAGGCTTGTCGACGAACGGCGCAAAAGTGCAATGAGTAAGTTGACGCGAAAAGGAAATAATGATAGAGGAATAATTTCGCAGAGCCGCTCGGCCCGACTGCTACTTCGACGACTGGCAAATAACATGCTGCAGGACAACTCAACGCCGCCAATAAATCTTAAAATCAAGCAAGGCTGTGGCCTGAGAAATACACTCTACTTGTATACGAACATTCTCCAACTTTGATTTTGCAGTTCCATAATAATGCGAAATGGTGTAAACATAGAGTAGTAGATAGGCGCAATACGAAGTAGTCTGCGTGTGCAATTGAGACAACGCTCAAAAGCCGGAGAGCGACAATTCTGGCGCATCATCTCCAGTATTCTTTATCTGAATATCGAGTATGTGAATGTCACAATCGGATCCGATGAAGAAAGGCTCCTCTGCCGGCCAAAGTCACTTCTGAAGCAATAAACGCAAGTGTTTCATCCTAACACCATCAAGTGCAACTATTCATTTAGGTCAATACAAACTGAATGAGGAATTCAGAGAGCGCAGTTTGATCGAGTAACCGGCCTGTGACACCACGATTCAGCGCTACTTCACTCTACGGTGCATCAGCGCGCGAATGTCTGCTGGTGAAAAGAGGATAGTGGTGACATTAAAGTAGGTCATATGTTACACCGTTGAGATGCACTTTATTATTTCTTTATTATGGCACTGATGTAGTTGCTATTTGGCTACCATAATTACCGTGCATGAGATTTTAGCGCCCAGGGCCCTATTCCACGAAAGCTCAGAATCGGAAATCTGTGATAATTTGGCTGAGTAGCGCACATCAGCCGTATATCACCTAGTATTAACAGTATGAGACTCAGCCGACTTATCACAGATTTCCGATTCTGAGCGTTCGTGAAATAGGGCCCAGGGCGATTATTAGAGGATTTACGGTATGTTTCTCAATACTTTATATCTTCTCACAATTTATTCAGTTCGACATATTCATATATAATATTTTGTGATCAAATATTAAAAATAGAGAAAATATTCCTCAACTACCAATGAAAAGCAGTAGCGGTAAAATGATAAGTCTTTAAAACTTTTATTCAACAGAAGAAAAATTATGAAGATGGAAAAGTTAAAAATCTGTACTCAATTGTAAATTTTTGCTGAAATAAACAAATTGCTATAGTATTAAACTGATTGAATGCATGAATATTATAATGTTAGAAACGCATGCAGTATACGAATCTCATCTTTCAATCTCTTAGATATCGAACCTTCTGTAAAGGCAACAGCTATGCACGAGTAAAGAGAAACATATATGTTTAAAAGTTGCTGGTTGTCAAAGTAATACGTCACTTACGGAAAAATGAGTGTGCTTTTCCCACCAATATCCATCTGGAGTGAATGAATGTGGCTGTCGATCGCCCCAAAGGTCAATTCGCAATTCGACATTCTGATCTTTGGTACTCAGAACATGAATAATATCATTTCCGAGCCATAAATTGTTCTCTAACCCATTGTTGAATCCAACTTTATATTCATTCCAAGTTTTATCGTAGAACGAAAGGTTACCATTGATGCGCCTAAATTAAATGATATTTATTACAATCATTTTGCTCTTGAGAACAAGTATTACGGCAAGTATAAGAAGAGAAAATTTTATCGGTTTTGAGCAGGATTTGAGTTATGCAGCTAAGTTTGAAGGAAAACAATAAACAAAACGCATAAGAGATGCAGTTTCCGACATATGATTATCGAAATTCATAGACTTTCTGTAAAGACAACGCTGAACCCTTCTGTTACTGCGAAAATAATGGTACATTGGTATTGACATGAATTAAAGTAAGTGAGTACCTCTGAATTACGGTCCAGCCACCGCCATCGGTCTCCATGTCACAATATGCGTTGAATTCTGGTATACCCAGTGGACTAAGCAAATACACTCCGCTTGGAAGGTCGCTGTATTCCTGGTGCAGTTCTTGGCAGTCATTGACGTTATAGTCTAAATTTTCGCCTAAATTGTCATTCGTATCGATTAGTGAGATGCAAATCGATATTATAGTTCCACTTGAGATTATTGTGTAAAACACTGAGTGCCTTGACCCTTCACCTCCTATCTTTTGGTCACAGACTGATCGATGAAACTTTCCTATTTAAAGAAATTTAGATTGGGGTTTTCGTAAACGGCGTCAGAATTTTCCGAAAATATGAGTGTCAAAATATGGCGACAAATGTAAATTTGATTAGATGACTACAGAAATTAAATCAACGCTTTTATATAATATTCGAAATGGCATAATGATAAGAATATGAAAATGTGAACTACTATGCAATCTTATGCAAAACTAGGCAATTTAAAAATTGATTAAGAAAGAAAATGTGAAAACCAATGGTAACTTTTCTAAACACAGAAAGAGCTATGCCTCTATTTCCTTGAACAGTTCAAAGAAATCTTAAAATCGATTATAATGACTGAGAAGATAAAAAATCTTCATTTTCTACCAGTGTCCATTTAACTTAACTAACACAAGCTGAAACATATTTTAATGCCATATCAGTATAACTTAGACAACTTCCGTGGTTCTGTTGGATATTTCTTTTGCTGAAAAATGCCAGTATCCGAAGTGCTAAAGGACATAAGTTATTTTGGCAAGAACCAACTTTGGGCTAAAATGAAGACCTGTTATTGCAAATGTATTTTAAGTTCGATGGTACCATTGGACAGCCCAGCTTTAGGGCAATAATCTTGGGGTAACTTGTGCTTAGGAAATGTGAACAAGTTTTTTATCAAAATTTTCGAAACAAATCTTCCGATTCATCTCATTCTGACCTCACGAATGACATAAAAATATTGATTTTAATCCCGTTTTTGTTGTCATTCTGTCTTATTTGAATTTATCGCAACATCTCGACATGAAAATATTTTCGATAAACTCTGATGTCATTTTCGGAAGTTCCGATCTGAACGAATTACTTCAGAATGGAAGTTTCATCGAAATCTGAAAGTTATTTTCAAACTGTGTCAATACATGCCTTGAAAATGCTCGATGCTCAAGAAAAGCCTGTCTTCTGATCGCATATTCTCAAAGCGCGCTGACATTCTGAAGTATGCAAACTGATAAGAAAGCCATTCACTTACAAATTAAAAACATACGCACCTACAGTAGTATGTTTACGGAATAGTCGCTCCACAAAAAGATTAATCTAGCATCGCTTAGAATGGAAAAGAAGGTGCGCGACACCATGAGCACCTAAGCTTAGCTATAGTGCGTAATATATAATGAATGGAGACTTCTGTACCATTATGACGAGCAAAAAATTTGCTAGCTATGACGATTCCCGCGGCAATAGCGACTATTACTAATCCCAATTTAACGCAGCCGCCGACGTTAGTCGCCGTTCCATCAGTTGTAGCGGTCGCAAAAGCACTAAAAATGTGGCAGATTGCACTATTAGAGATGGTGACGACCAGCTGATTTCAGATGACATAAATAAGCAAAAATTTTTGAATTGAATTAAGAGAGATCTTTGGTTTTTTTTCAGGCTCCCAAAGAAGAATGTCGAATCAAAGTTTTGCCCCCGGTTCCAACGCTCAAACTACTGTCATCATTTTTTGAGGCGCTCAGATAGTAACGGAAACCGTGAGAACATTTTCGATTTCATACATAATGCTTTGACTTCTTATTGTTCTAAAAATATCTCCCAAGTCTTATCTCTATAGCCTGTAAAGAAGGAAAGAATATTTGCAAAACTGTCGGAATGACGCAAAATGAAAGTGGCTATATTTTTTGGAACACCCCGTAGTTGAATAATTTGTAGTAAAAAACTTACCCAGATTGACTGGCGCGCTGATATCCGCTAATACACCACTTGGGCTGAAATAATTCGTTTTCGATAAGATAAGTTTAATATTAGGGAAATGATAGTCGAGAAAATCTTCAACCATCAATTAAAGTTACTTTTCAGCATTTTTTAACAGCTGGGAAAGTCGAACAAGTAGGGAAATCGGAAATTGCGGTAGATAATCCCAAGATTACAATATATATTTCGAGAACCAAGGGGATCCCCGTTTTCTCTAGCTTTCTTCGTTTCACATATCCATGTTCAATTATTAGAGGCAGATTAGTCAACGATATGATACTGTTGGAAGCTGACCAGCAGCTTTATAATCATTGAAACTGTCATGGTACTATCGAACCGCTCAGTTTAAGAATCGTACTCACCAGGTAAATTATAAGTGCCGGTAGAATCCATATTGGCAGTGTGATGTAGCAAAACACATTTAGCGCTATTTTTAACCCTGGTTTAGTAGGCCACCACTTTTCCAGTGATGAAGGATAGCAAGACGGCGGCTCTTCGCAAGATATACAGGTAGCGTTTTTTTCACCACCCATTATTTATGTTGATCAGAGATTACAATACCGTTAACTAATGATGAATTTTAGGATACAGAACCTAATAGCTGATCGCATGAATCCGTATAGTGGACAAGGGGAATGATTGGTCAGACCACTCCCATGTGCATGGGTGCAGGGGTTTTGACTATGGGACTGACGATATCCCTAGAGGTGTCAGTCCGGGAGTTTTCTTGGCGCCAAGCCGATACGGTAGGAAGTTTAGGCGAGCAGGGTTTCCTTGCGGGATCCTATCACGTTTTCTTAAACGATAATTTGTAATTTAGTAAGACACGTGTGATGACAGATAACTCTGGTAATAAACAACCATATTTAATGTACTATCCTTTGGAGTAACCTCCAACTCAGATTCTTTTAACCATTATTATCCGACCACAATGACTCTATACGAACTTTCAACAGACATAGAAAATTTTGCATTTTTGCACTTCCGTTGAAAGTTCAGAAAACGAGTTATTGTGATCGGATTTCTATGGAAAAAAGGAAACCTGAGTACTCTAAAAGCTACTCTAATACTCTAAAAAAAGCAACAAACTGCATTGATTTTAGTACCGTTATTTTGCGCATTACCGGAGCCATTTCCCACCAAAGCATGTTCCACTCCAAATACTAAAAAGTTACCTGTCAGCTAAACTACAGAAAATGGCGAAAAATGAACCAATTATGAACATTCAAAAAGGAAATGTAAGCCAGAATTTCCTTTATCCGATATCAGAGGGTAAAACTGCATTGAATTTCGTTGCATATTAGTGAATTTATCTTTAAATGTGTCTTACTACAATACCAATAAACGTTTGGAAAGACCTAATAATCCTACTGAACGATGATCTAATGGTCGAGGAATACACTCACTTCATTTGACCCATACCTCCACTCAGTGCGTGTCTATATAAGCAGGTCCGTAACCTTGATACAGGTCCATGCAAAGTATAGGGGGATCAAAGGTTATTCCCTTAGATCTTATCACCTGCCCTTGCCCAGTCCGGTCAAGGCAATACTGGGATGCATCGGCTATCAATCATCTTGTCATACAGGCTAGTGAAGGGTATCTATTAGATCACGATACAATTTGCTAGTTTAATAATATGGGCTAGAATAATTCAAATGAGTTGAAAATTAGCATAAATAATCTACAGAAGATGAGGGTTTCTAAAAGAATAGATAATTTGGTTACCACATCGTCATGTTATGGCCTACAAAAGACAGACAGTCGTTTTGGAGAGAATTGCCAACGACTTATGGAAGTAAATTCATGGGTGTCATGTCGGCAACAATAATCCTCGTTAGGTTTTGTTCCTAATCAATGAAAATTGGTTCACAAAAAAATCAAACCTTCATTGTTTTGGAGTAAAAATTATCCAAAATTTTTCTTGCCGACCTCGCCCATGAATTTACCCTCATGCATCGCAGGCAGTTCTCTTCGAAATGAATGCTTGTCTTTTACAGGGCGCAATATGACAATATGGTGACTAAATTATATCATAAAAAAATATCTTCATCGTCTTCAGATTATTTATGCTAATTTTCAGTTCGATTGAATTATTCTAGCCCAAATTATTGAAAAAGCAAATTGTATCGTTACTTAATAGACACCCTTTACTTGACTGCATGACAAGATGATTGATAACCGATGCATTCCAGTATTGCCTTGACCGAACTGGGCAAGGGCAGGTGATAAGATCTAAGGGAATAACCTTTGATCCCCCTATACTTTGCATGGACCTGTATCAAGGTTACGGACCTGCTTAAATAGGCGCGCTGAGTGGAGGTATGAGTCAAATGAAGCGAATGTATTCCTCGACCTTGAAATCATCGTTCAGTAGGATTATTAGGTCTTTTAAAAAGTTTCTTGGCATTGTAATAAGACACGTTTGATGATAAATCTGATGATAAGCATCTCAATTCAATGCGGTTTGTTGCGTCTTTTAGAGCAAGCTGTAATTCAATTATCCTTTTTATCATAAGAATTCGATCACAATAGCTAATTTTGCAAATTTTTAACGGGAAGGCACAATTCTGGATTTCTGTTGAACGTTGATAAAGAGAGTAATTGTGATCGGATTCCTGTGATAAAATGGTTCACATGTGTCTTATTTAAATACGAATTATCATTTAAGAAAACCTGATAGGATCCCGCAAGGAAAACCTGCTCATCCTACACTTCCTACCGTATCGGCTTGGCGCTAAGAAGACTCCTGGACTTCAAGCCCATCTCTACTAATATGACCAGTCATATTTGCAGTGCTTCTGCAACTAGTTCAACGGATGGAACGGCGGCTAAAATCGGAACTACTGACGGTTTTAAACTAAAAACGCTAATAGTAGCTGTGGTTGTTACCGGATCTGCATTCATCGGAGCCGTTATCGGGGGAATCGTCATGGCTGGCAAATCTACTGCTGACAGCGCAAAAGAAATCGTGACTCCTACCGGTATATTACACACTTTAATTAGACTTAAATGCTTTAAGCGGCGCGCAACTTATTTTCACATCACAGGCGATGCTAGATTGATCTTTTTTGGACCGACGAATCCGTGATTATAGTATCAGTTGAGTGTTTATCTATATTTTGTAAATGAATGACTCTTTTCTTGATTTGCCTGCCTCAGAATGTCCAAGCGTTTTGAGAATATGTGATCGGAGGTTAACGACAGACTTTTTCTAAGCACCAAGTATTTTCAAGGCCTGTATTATGTCACAGTTTGGAAATATTCTTCAGCTTTCAATCGAACTTTCTGTTCTGTGATAAATCATATCAAGATTTCCATTAGTAACATAAGAACTTTTCGAAAATGTTTTCGTGACGATAAATGGTGGACAATTGAAATTTGGTAGGACGAACACAGAAACGAAATTGAAATCAATGTTTATTAGTTGGATACTATTGGTATTAGTTTAGAGTTTTGTACTCTTAGTCAAAATGACCTTAGTATTGAATGCAGAATTCAGAACTATCCAACGGGATCATGAAAGTGTTCTAAAACACATACTGAAGTAGTATTAAGAGAACGTCTCTGCTTATTTCGGTTTAATCAAATGAACACTGGTGGACAGTCAACATTTTTTTATCATGAAATCGCTGTCATCAATACTAAAATTTCGTAGAACTCTTCGAGAAGACCGAAGCATAGTCGTTTCCCTGTTAAATAGTTCAATATGTTTTTCATATTTTTGTTTTTCAGTTGAGTTTTTTCCATTTTTACAGTTTTATTTTAATAAATGATTTTTTAGTTTCGCATCAGATTTCAAAACGGTGCACATTCTCAGATTTCTCTCATCATTTACTTTCGAATGAAATGTACAAACATTGATTTTGATCCAATTTTTGTCGGCAACTACCGTATTTCCTCCAATAAACGCCCAGAGCGTTCACGTTTCCAATCTAAGCTTGAGGGTACGCTTATTGGAAGAAATACGGTAATAAATTGAAATTTCTCGCCATATCTTGACACGAAAATATTTTCGAAACATTCTGACACAGCTTTACGGAAGTCTCGACCTGAATTACCATGCAATAAAAAGTTTTATCGAAATCTGAAAATAATTTTCAAGCTATGTCAGTGGAAGCTTGGTTCCAAGAAAAAGTCTGTCGCAAGACATGCACATTTGGATGCGCGCAGACTGTCCGTAGCCATTCACACACTGATCGAACCCCCACCAGTATTTTTGTCACAAACTGAAATGACCTTTTATGCTGCGTTTTCCGCCATACTTTTGCGTGGGTGAGTAATTACACTGTGCATGATGCTGATAGGTAGGAAAACCAAATTTAGGCCAAAGTTATACGGCGAATGATTGCCATGAATTGCACCAGGAATACAGCGACCTTCCAAGCGGAGTGTATCAGCTCAATCCACCGGGTATAACAGCTTTCAACGCATACTGTGACATGGACACCGACGGTGGTGGATGGACCGTAATTCAGAGGTACTTATTACATATTTTATTTCAGTTTAAAATGTATCTCTTATCTGCAGTAGTAGTAGTAGGTTTTAGTGTTGATTTCGGATAAAGGTTATTAAATTCGTTAAGCGCGCGATAGAAATCACGTATCTTATGCGTTTCAAATTTGAATGTTTTAAAAATGAGCTGCTCGATTTACATCCAGCTCAAAATCGATATCATTTTCTCTACTCATGCTCCCCATACTTGTTCCTTAAGAGTGAAATAATTAAACTATGCATTATTTAATTTAGACGCATCAATGGTAGCCTTACGTTCTACGATAAAACTTGGAACGATTACAAAGTTGGCTTCAACAATGGATTGGAGAATAATTTATGGCTTGGAAATGATATCATTCATGTTCTGAGTACCAAAGATCAGAATGTCGAATTGCGAATTGACGTTTGGGGCAATCGCGATCGACATTCATCCATTTCAGATGGACACTGGTGGGAAAAGCACACTCATTTTTCCGTAAGTTTTGTACTATATTGAGAACAAAGCGAATTTTTTAAAATATGCTTCTCTTCATTTATTCGTAGCATTTGCCTTTTTAGAAAGTTTAATCTTTAAGAAATTAAATGAGGAGATTCTAATATAATATTCATGCTTCAATCAGTAGAACACTTTCGTAATTTGTTTATTTTTGGCTAAAATTTACGATTGAATACAAATTTTTGATGTTTATTTTTTTCGTCTTTCTAATTTATGTTTTCTTTCAAGTAGAGTTTTTACATGCTTAACATCCAATCGTTACTGCGTATTCTTGGTAGTCGAAGAACATATTTATATGTTTAATGTTTAATCTAAATATAAAGGTAGATGTCGAACTGAATAAATTATGAGTAGATAAACTGTTTTGTAATTCATTTATTGCATAGCAGGTTGTCAGCTAATAAATAATAATCTTATTACTTTTTCAGTACATTTGTGTTACTGAATATGTTTCACTGAGTGCATTTATTACTGTACTTTAAGCATTTGTGTAATGTGATGAATTGTGTGATATGAATGTTATCGAACAGGCGGAAAGACATTTTCCTGAGAAGGCTAATTAAATCTGGTGATATAAAATGCTAGCTTTCATATCGTTAAATGATAATAAAATCCATTCTGGCAGATTCGCGAAATATTTAATAACTTTTGCTGTTATCTGTTCCCTGCAATGTCAACCTTATGCAATAATCTTATAGATCGACGATGAAGCAAATTTCTACACCTTGCGTTTATCTGGTCCATATGTGGGGGTGTCAGTATACGGCATTTCTTATTCAAAGGGTTTCAATTTTTCGACAGGTGATGCAATTCACAGCGACCAACTTGATTGCTTTTCTCCGTGGCAATATGGGTAATTTGGCAGCTGTCTTAATATCTTTTACTATGTTAAAACTTCAGAGGATGGTGGATATATGATTGCTCAAGTGATACTCTGAATGGAAAATATGTGCCGGCGAACAACATTAAAAGACATGGATTTT
>NIUQ01005346.1:0-11028 GCA_002796945.1 Plectus sambesii
ATTGAAGCACTTGAGCGTGACGCCAAAGAGCAGCAGCCGGGCGAGCTGCGGATCGACGGGCAACTGAGCGACGATCCTGCCCAGGTCCGTCAGCTCCTGGCCCGAGTCGTCCCACGCGTTCTGCGGCGTCAGCGCGCCCAAAGTCTGCAACGAAACGCGCGCGTCATACGGCGCATCACTCGATTCTATACATACAGTTAAAGTAAGGATAGACACTTTCAAGCTATTTATAGAGTACAATTTAGTCGCAAACCCCCACCACGCTCATGGCGATATCTCATCTTCACTTCAGAAGTTTCGATACAAATTCATTCCTCAGTAGTTCGCATTAAACACAACATTCATAGAGAATAAGAGGCGATATTACTCACCTGAAGTAATTCGAGACTGCCGGCGATGGCCTGCTCCGACGGCGGTTCCGGAGCCAACTTCAAAAACTCCTTCACGTTCATTCTGTCCGGAGCAAACATTTTGGCGTGCAAGCAGACGTCCTATAATTGCTTACAATTTTCCAAACGTCACCATGGGCTGCTGTTCTTATGCGAACAGATTGCAAGTATTAAATTCAAACATCCACCAGCATCCAGCCAGGTGTCGTTCATATAATTTGATAATAAAACGTATAAAGTCTGCGCCATTAACTGAAGATCGACCTTTACTTTAAGTGAAAACAGTCAACTCCATGTCGAATGCCACTTTATACATACATTGCGCTATTATGAAACAAATGTTTTTGCATAAAGAATCAGCGCTACTTTCAGACTTGCTGCTGTCCACTTGCCATTACCGATTTTTCATTTAGCGCATGAAGCGTTTGTGGAAAGGTCAACATGCTATGACACTGACTTTACTAATTGCCACACTTACGTGAATCGCTGAACGTTTCATCTCGGCCACTTGGGCCGGCAACATTGATTCAAACTCCTCAATGCTGTACAAGCGGAAACAGAAACCCGGACGGCAACGGCCGGCTCGACCTGAACAATCAAAGCACATGTAAAGCATTTGTAGAGTCCCGTGTAATATTCTTTATGTACAGATTATAGTCAAATTTTAGATACTACTCTGACTTTTAACAGTTTTCGACAACGAGAATCGTGAATCTCATTTTATATATAGTCCATATGATCTTTTTATCATCCTAATTTCGAATTTTTGATTATAAATGTCGAAAGAAAGTCTAGAGTAGCAATAGTTCAAGAATGAAGAATTAAAATGTTCAAGATGATACAATTCAACACCATGTAAACAAAAGAGCTCGTACCTTTTCTTTGTTCCGCATTCGATTTCGCAATCCACGTAGTCTGCAGCTGGGAGACTCTGGTCCGATAATCATACGTTTTCTTAAAAAAATACATTTCCCAAAATGAAACAAGCACTCGCCACCGTACCTCTTTCACTTTCCCGCAGTCAATGACGAATACAACGTCGTCAATCGTCAAGCTCGCTTCGGCAATATTTGTGCTCAAGATCTGAAAATGAACGATCAATTTCATTCAATGGTGATAAATGTTCGCTTTGCGGAGAACGCGATTACTCAACAATGCGATGACTCCCTGAGCAGTTCGTAGTCAACCGCACTGAGCGACGGCGCCTAATCGCGAAGACACCCAATACCATCATTGCAGGACCCAAAATCATGTTTTATAGTAGTAATTCGGTATCCTTAAATACACTGGCTCGACCCGTTCCCATTATGACCTACCCAATTAACTCGCAAATTAGCCATATACTGATTTCAGCAGAGTTCAGGCCGAAACTATCAATGTACAATGAAACAGTGAAAAATCTTCACCATATACCTTGAGAGACGACCAGAATATAGTAGAAATAAACAAAAAATAAAAACTGACCACTTTTCGACTGCCGGCGGGCGCGGCCTCGAAGACCTTTTGCTGGTCGATGTTCTGCATTTGAGAGTGGAGAGTGAAGACGAGGGGCTTTATGCGAGCAGATTCGCCGTCGGCGAGGACTGCGTCTCGCAGCGCCACTATATCCTCATAACCGGGCAGGAAGACGAGAATCGCGCCTGAAGCACCGACACACAGTTGCACTAAGCGTTTGCTTCAACACGCAAACGGTCACTCGCGTAAAAATCTCGGCTCATCAACTCGATCTGCTTTCAGTTTGCGTACGTTCCACCTTAAAAAGTTATAGCTTCTAGTCATATTCCGACTAAATAATTGCATCGATGGAGAGTAACGACTTTTCGCGAATATCTCACCTCTACTGATAGGATTCTATTGCTTTATCGATGAAGCGCAGTATTATATTTCAAGTTCACGCTTCAGAGCTATGACCCATATATTTGTCTAATTTATTTTCAATTAAAATAAATTTAGTTAAACAAATGTACGTAATACCTGCCCTATTTACGAACTTCTAAAGACACCATACTGATTTCATGCATTCAATTTAATGGTTTTTTCAAAAAGACATTTAGCCTGAATCCAAAATCATCATAATAATGAAAGAAGAAGAAATACTGACCGTCGAGCGGACTGTCCATAAGGAAACGGACGACGGCGCGCGTGAGGTCGGGATCGACGGCATCGGTCCATTGCTGCCCGCCCGACGACAAGTAAGAGTGGATTAAGCCGTCCACGTCCAAAGTCGACAAATTGAGCGCCTCGGCTATGCTCGGATCGAAAAAGTCCGTTCGAAATGGCGCAGCAGCAGCACTTACGCTAAACATTCTTGACCAATTTATTATTATGTCAGAGAGTTGGAAATTAGGAAATCGCCTATAACTTAAGCCGAGTATGGAGAATCAATCGTCGGTTAGAGCTTAAAGTTATTTGAATTTTATCAAATATTGTTGCTACAAAATCGCCAAACGAATAATGCAATCTTTTTTATCTCAATTTGCACAATTGACTCAAAATGTTATCGCCCTATTGCCTAAATCTAAATGTGAAGCAAGTATGGGAAACTGTTTTCTACTAAATGCAACAAGCAGATGGTGCGCGTCTGCGTCGGACGTGCGCAAAGCAACCAAATGATCGCTTTTCTTGTTTTAAGCACGAAGCTGGACATTTCTGCTAAAACGATGAGATGAACAATGCTTACCCGCTGGGTGCCGGTGCGGAGTAATAATCGCCGCTTCTATCGGGCGCAGTCGGTTCGATGAAGAAGTCGACTTTGTGCGAATGGGCTGTCTCCGTTGTTGTAGTCGGCGCGCTCCTCGCCGTCGTTCCTGCGGCGCCGCCATCGTCGTCGTCCGAATTGATCAACTCGACGACGTCCGGTCCGTCGTCTTCCGACGCGTCGTCGCCCTCGACGGCGCAACCCGACCCCGTATCTTCTGCAGAACGCCAAAACTTGTATTCAAAAAATAAAATTTAACTAAGCATTAATCATTTTTTTAACAATCAGGGTCAATTTTCGCGCGCTTCAGATCTCAAAAGTATATGGTAGTACGAAGAATATAAATCAACCAGGCGCACATTGGTTATTTATCGTATACCTCTGATATCTACAGCGTTGTGCCAACTGTTGGACTTTAAATAGAATTTGATATGTCCATAATTATGGACAGATGTGTTATTTCCCTTTCTTTATTGTTTAATACGCAATCTGCTATCGTACGACTTTGTTCGATGACTTGAAAATATAGACGGTGTTTGCATCGTTCGCATATTACTTCACATTTCGCCCTGATATACTAATTGAAAGGTTGAGATTTTGTTAAATGAACGGGAGACTAACCAGTTGGATCGAGCAGTTCTTTGCCCCGACATGTCGTCGACTGCCACGTCGCATTTGGTAACTGAGCGCCATCGAGGTCGTTGAGGACGGATGCCGTGGCGATCTGTCGCGCGGTGGCCGCCAGCACCATGTCCAGAGTCATGCTGTCCAGGGTGGTGCTGTCCAGGGTGTTGCTGTCCAGGTCCTGATCCCAGCCGCTCGTCGTCGGAAACGACTGCGCCCGCTGATAGGGGGGAATCGCTGATGCGGCGGCAGTTGAATGAAAGGCGTCGCCGCCGCTCTAAAAGCGATTACAGTGGTACGTGCTACGAAAGAAACTCATAAAAAAGTCATTTTTCCAGCCCCAGAGCAAACTTTTGAACTATTACTTTGGCTGCAATTAGAAGTTTCGGAGCTTCATTTTGAAAAAAAAACACTTAACCGTCGTTCATATCCTAATTCGCGAACTAGCAGTATACCGCTTTGCTCTCTAAACTTTGAGCGTAATATGCGCTGCATCTTTTCAATGCATACACAGAAGAGAGCTTGAGAAACCCAATCTCCAACTGGCGCCCTGTTTGAAACTTAATTTCTTCCGATACAAAGTTCTGAGCAGTTTTGTCAAGTCCGACGCACCTGAGGCCCATACGGCGGTCCGAACGAAGGAGGATAAGCGACCTTATCCCACGACTCCTCCGACTGGTTGATGGGCGCCGGAGGCGGAGGCGGCAGCGGCGTCTGCGGCCACTGACTCCGTTGCTCAACGGTCGTCGGCTGATGGACGGGGCGAAATTCGTCGACTCGCGGAAACGACTGATACTGCGAGACGGAGGGGGACGGGCCGAAATGAAAAGTGCCGCCGAAGACCGACTGCGGGGGTGTATAGCCGCTCAGCGCCAACACCTCGGCCAGATGCAGCGTTTGCACGTGGAACAAATTTGATGGAACTGAAAGCCCAATCAATGCATCAATCCGCTAATCTTACACACAATGCAATCTTGGCATTAAACAACGACGGCTATCTCTACTAATCCATTATGGTGATACCATGTCAGATAACGCGTCGCATTTAGTTCTTTAAGCACTCATTCACTCAGATAATCTTCGTACGTTGTGTGTTATGTTCGACTTCAAAACGAGTGTTCTGGGCACTTTTGATCATAAACGCAAAGGAATCTAAAATTAACTAGAGACTAACACTTGTGTTAATCAAGCATATAATTTAGATAACAATGCTCTGACAAAACAAGCCAGCAACTAAATTTAACGTTTTCCATTTTCAATATTGTGTCAGAGAGCAAAATCTAAGTGACAAAAATGTAATATTCATAAAGTACAAACAGACCGTGAATGTGAGAAACGTCGGGGAAATAACTGAGAAACAGCTCTCGATCTGCATCCATTGTGGCCGACATTAGAATCACCTGAAACAGACCTCACTAATTGGAGTTTGATATTCTGCGCAAACTTCAAAGTACTCACTTGTCCACTATACTTTTACCCATTTTAGAACGTTTATTTCAATCTCAAAGCTATTCAATTCAGCTGTAATTGTAATTACATACTGCCGAGATAGAGAACCGAAATTTAGCGAAATAATACCAGACCACACACAAAAATCATTCATTCGGTTATGACGTGTTCTGCACAACGGGCGGCGATGTTTACCTTTAAGTTGCTACCGTTTGCACTAATCACTATACACTGTTTGAAAGTTACTCGCAAGTTTATACCACGTTGTCGCGTTTGAGTCGAGACTTTTACCGCAATTACTCGTCTCGTAGAAATTTGACAATAATCGCCACTTACCTTCAGATCGGGTCGTTTCACAAGCGCTTGACGCAAAGCGATCAGCAGATAATCTGTGTTCTGCTCCCGTTCGTGCACTTCGTCCTAAAGAAACACATAATCAATTAGGCCGTACACAGAAACGCTTCAATCCTCCCAAAAGATGTGTTGTGGGATATATCGATGTACTCTAAACAATCATATAATCCATGCTACTGATCAGTTTTTAGCGAAGAAAATACAAACTACTCCCAACACGAACAGATAAATGTCTAATGCAAACGCACCAAAATAACGTGAGAGATATCTCTGGCAATATCGTCTGCGCTGAGCATTCGCATAAGGACGCCACTGGTGCAGTAGGTCAGCACCGTTTCCTCCGTCGTTCTGCAAGCAGAGGTAACGCGATAGCCTTGGTCATAGTTTGAACAATGCAACGAAATGATCCGAAAAGTTTCCACCGAGCTACCATGGCGCGATATTTACGTTACTTCCCGCTTCATTCAATGCCGTAGAGAAAAATACTGTACAATATTGTCTCCTCCTCAATACCTCTCGACTAATACCGCGGTAACACTAAACACTGATATCAGCAGTTTCGCGATGCAAAGTTCGTTATAATACGATTGCTGAGCGTAGCGGAATCTTTTAACCCTCTCTCTGCTTCTGCGTTTCATTTACTGATGAACAGCTGTGATACAATAAAAGCTAACGATTAGATGATATTGCAAAGTTTCGACTGAAAAAGCAAACAAACCGCTGCTCGAGACGAATGTGGTAGCCGACAGTTGATCCGATTCGTTCCCCGCGCTCTTTGGCTACTCGCTCGGCCACCGACATCGCCGGCAGACGACGCGGCTGCGTGCACACGATGCGACAGACCAATCCGTTCTGCGTCGCCTCCTCCAGCAAGTACTGCGGCACCTGCAATCATACAGCGTACAGACATATTTCACTAGTCTGCGTGATGGCTCAACGCCAAGGTCTCACAATTCCATCTTAAATAATACTTCAGCAGGAATATTTAGTGCCGAAAACACACGGCAGAAATCTGAGACCATAGCACTTTGCAAGAAGGGCATCATCGCATGACATCGAGCTAGCATATATTTTGTTAATAAAACGAAAGATTAAAACAATTTGAAGGATTAGAGAAATTTGCAGCTATCAAAGATACACAAGGACAAACCTGAGTGGTCTTTCCGCAGCCCGTACCGCCGCTGATCAGCGTCACTTGATGGCGCTGAATGGTGCTCAGAATTTGCTGACGGAACTTGGCGACCGGCAACGTGTTGCGAAAGTCCCACATATGTGGCGATGGTTTCGGTCCCGGCGGAACAAACATTTCCGCCATTGGCACTCGATTCATCCGACGGTTCGCTTAAAACGAAAATTACGTTCCATCAACACCTTTAGAAAGCGCATTTTGCACCCATATTTCGTTACATTTCGGTGACCTTAAATTTCGGTCCGCCGTGACTTTCGGAAACACCAATTATTATTTGCTCTATCACAATATTTAGCACTCTTAAAGCAATCCTGTTACAAGTGATCGTCTCCATATGGGATGCAGGAAGAGACAACGTACTCTGTCTGGCGACGGCGCGTCCAGTGACGAGCGCCTTTTCATTTTCGGTGATCGAATTCTGCATCAGAAACTTTGCCAGTCGATCACTCTGATTGCGACTCAATCGCAAGGGGTCTGTTTCCGACGCCGTCACCGCCGACAGTAGACTATTAGAGAATGGTCGTTTTGAGATCGTCGTATGCCGAGTATCGCCCTTCCTGCAACAACATTCATTCATAGAGATCGCTGCTATTCGTTTTATTGTACGTACGATATACTGTTCAATCACCGTCTTTTCATACTATAACATGGATCCCTCTAAAACGGTTGTGTGAATTGACGAGATCCAACTATTTTCAACCAATGCTTTTTCCAGCTTTTAACTGGTGAACAAACGCTTCTATATCCTTATCAGTCTAATTTTAATTGTAACAAACAAATGTCCAACAGCATTGGCGGGAATCTTGTTCCAATTGGCCTAAGCTGGAGTGAGAACGATGGCTAAAATGGAGAGCAATTTCTATTGTATTGGTCTCGCTAGTCGCTCACTCTAGCCGCATTTAATAATCAGAGTGTAACCAGAGCGCAGCAATAAAAATCAGGAAAATATGAACGCATACCCTTTGCTGACGGACTTGAGGCCCATTTTCAACGCGAGTCGATGCGTCATTTTGCGAAGTTCCTTCGGCATTGGGTCCAACACGAGCTCTGCAGAGAAATTATCGTAAATATTCTGTGTCCACTATGTGCATATTCAGAGTATTCACAACTTGATCACAACGCTCAAAGCATCTCTACACAAAGATACACTCGAATTCGTAATGATCGTGCTTATATAGTCATATTTAATTGCAGCAGTAAAATTTTTAGCTACTGTGCAATATGATCAGATAAATCATAAAAATTATGCTAAAATATAAGAACATAAAATTCACTATTCAAGAAAGAATTTCTATACAAAGCAGTTTAAGAACCAAGTCATGAGAAGAGTTTTAAAAAATACTTATTAGTAAGTACATAGTAACGCGGGAAACTGTGAAAGCAATGTACTCTTTGATTTCTTCTGTTAAAAATCTGCTTGACCCAGATTATATTAGGCTGAAACTATACACTAGCTATCTTACAGCTTTTGAAAAAGTTTCCCACATAATAATTTGACACTTGATGCTGATTTGTTCACAGAACTTTGCTTTTTATCGAGCGATGCTGTCCTCTGTATGAACTCTGGCGTAGCCACGTTACTTGCTATTTAGAGGTACAAATTCAATTAAAAGCTCACCAGTCTGATTGTAGTCTCTGACGAAAAGGTTTAAAGTAGCCTTTATTCTCATTTTAAAGTCCCCGTAGCCGACGTTTGAGCTTAAAGCCGCCATTTTGAATCGGCGAAGCGGCTCACTTGACTAAATTCTGCAATGAAGATAAACCTAAGTTTAAAGTTCCTTCCTAGTGAACATCGCTTTATCTTATGCATATTTCCTGCAAGAAGATCGCAGAATACTAGTCAACTAATATTCGCTTGAATAACTCGTAGGAAAATTAAAGAAAGCATCACGCTAGTGGGGGAAGTGCGGTCCTACAAATGCGTCTACTGACGCCACACCCCAAAATGCCTGCAATGGATGGCTTAACAATAGCCAAACTCATCGCGAAATTCTCGCAATCTCACGCCAACCGCCAAAAATAAGACAAAATGAAAAATATTTCATTGTATTCGACTGATAACGCATTATTAACCCCCATGGAGAGAGAGAACCTGTACGCGTATTCTTTCTTACGGTAGCAACGAATTGAACAGAACCAGAATAAAACTTTCGTGTCGGGACTCCCACTGTTGCATTTGTGATTAAGAATCGCTCAAAAACACTCAACCCGTTCCAACTCTTACGCATAAAAAGAAAGAGCATGCACATGGTTTTAGGCTTAAAGCAAGATGGGAGAGTGGCTGAGCTGGGAGTTTAACAGGATTTGTCAGCTGTCTTCCAGATTTCAACTCCAATGTAGGCGACAAGTGTCCTCAACCAACAGTTTATCTCATTTTGAGCCCAGTACTAAGTGTGCGCGCCAAGAAAAGTAGATAGAAACGAGGCGACCGCACTCTGCTGATTTAAAAATTTGTAAGCAAAATTCAATTTAGCACTGGCTGAACTGTGCAGTGTTCGTGCATGTCTCAGCGGTCGGAAACAGACTTCAACAGATATATTCCATCTCCTTCTATAGTTTTGGCACCAATGTTTTTTCTCTATCGTGAGAGATTAATAACATTCCACGACCAACGTTTTTCACATTAACAACGAAATGCTGTAACGAGAAAATAAAACCGGTCTCAGCACCCTGCCAGTTCCGTATCCATCTGACTACTTGTGAGAACGAGACAAACGCGTGCAAACTAAAAGACCTTGAGTTTGAGAATATGCTCTACGTACACCCTCGCTGCAAGAGTAAGTGGAAACATCAACTGGAACGTTAGATAGCATAAGCTGTGTTGGTTTATGATCTAGATGATTTAACATTCATTATAGCGCGTGTAAACTCAACATTTCCTCCACCATTATGTGGCGGGTCTGTCTGAACAAAAATTGATATTTTAGCTCTTTAAAATTGCTTTTTGGTGAATAAGTGACATCTACGCGATGGTTATGGATACCGAAAAAGAGGCAATGGTTCTTGTCAAACCTGTAACAGCACTTCAAGAACGATCCTCTCATGTAATGACATCTGCAGAAGATGTGAGTGACTTTTTAATTTTGGCAGCACTTGATTGTTGTAAATTATGACCATTACTATTGGAAAAAATATAACTATCCTAATAATATTTTTCCACATTTTACTGAACATGTGAAAACTTTTGAAATAAAAATGTTCAGAGTATAATTTTGCGATTGAGTGCATCCTAGGTGAAGACAAACAAGAGTATTATATGATAAAGATTTCTTCAGGGCCGTAATCCATTTCTTTCAAAGCTGCTGACAAATGTGAGATGTGGCTCTGAGCTACTCAAATACTCGGCGCTTTACCTTATAAATAAAGTAAGGCGGACATAAGATGAATATTTAGACATTGTTTTAATGCAAGATTAAGTTTGTTCTTGCATGTCTATCTCAGAGCACACGCAACACCATGTTTTTAGCTAAAATGTCAACATACGATACTGAAACTGAAAATAGAGTTTATTAGTTATTCTTTTATAGACTGCTAATCGCGTTATAGTAAAATTTTAACTATTCAACTAAGTCTTAATTTTACTGTGTTTAGGTTGAAATAAATGACAAAACGAAGCAGGAATCCAGCGAGAGGCGCCGTACAGGTAATGTAAAGATATGAACGCTCTCGGGATATAACGTGTGCTTGAGGATTGGGGTTCTCCGTTGTCCTTCTTACTGACAAAATTTTCCAGTCGTTAGCCACGAATTTTCATTGCAATATAGATTACCGCTTTTGGCAAAAAGGTGCTCACCACGCAGTGTCGCTCGATCAATTCGAACACAAATCCTTGATGTCATCTGAACACCCACTGGACTGATAGCTATGGATCAATGTCAATTGTCAGCGGGTACGAGCTGGGACCCCCTCACTCGCTCACAGAGATGCTTTACATTATTTAGCACTCATACTCTGTGGATACCACCAGCCCCTGATAATTATGATACAAGGAACACCTAACTACAGTAATTTTTCATCGACATTTTAAAACATCAAGCTATCTCGACTCACATTCAGGGGATGTATTGGATAAGAAAATACTTTAATGGTCTAAATTCTTAATTTTCCTAGTCTGCGGTATTTAATATTGTGATTTTGTGTAATGCGCAGTTCGTGAGCTGAGAGCATTCATCCCATTTACTTCTGTTTCCTTGTCTGCTACCTGGGTCTCGTCCAATGCTCAATTCTGCTCTCTGCCTAACTCTGTCTTGTTTTAGCGAAATCGGTTCGAGCATTGCGCATATTCTGCGGCTGCGCTGGAGTCACTGTGGTAATTTGTGTCGCTC
>NIUQ01005347.1:0-11058 GCA_002796945.1 Plectus sambesii
GAGTCGATCATTTTTAGCGCCTACAGACGTCTGCTTCTATGCGAACACACGGTGCTACTTATTTCGTACGTGACACTTTGAGCGACTAGAAGAGAAGGCACGCGCTATGCGCGTGCAAAAAGCGTTTGTTCATCATCTATCACTAACAGTAAATATAAATCGCTTTCGCGACATACTTCACCACCTTTCTTTTCTTATTCATGGATCAGCCATCAATCATTAACCTCATCTGTGCGGTATCAGTAACGCAAGTTGCATCAAGTATGTAATCTTGTCCAGCTGCTGTTGAATGAAGCTATTTGTTGATCCTAGCGCGAACACCAAACAAGGCCTGGTTCTTTCGTAACAATTATTATTTGAATCAGGCTCAAATCCGGTGTACACAAATGTAACAGTTGTAGATAGTGTAAGTTTCTCATCGTCCCCCGATTGGAAAAGCAGTTAGCATAAGTGTAAAAGGTTCTCGTTAATGAAGAGTTTTCAGTTGATTCACAACAGACTAGTAGTTTGTCAGAAATATTTTCCACTACTTTGAATTTCAGAGTAATCCAAAGAATTGCTGCAGTTGCAACGAGTACAGCAATGAAACAATGCGCTTTTCTAATTTCTTTCTGCGCCTCCCTTACTGGTATACTTTGCTATGCTTTAATTTCATTTTTCTCTTATGGAAATGGAATGGATATAATTGAAATAACGAAAAATTATTTCCCGATTTCGCAATCGATTGAAGAGTCAAATAAGCGTCTTTTCTGTTGCATTATGACTTCGCGAGAGGGAGATAACCTCGATTTTTTGTGGTCGAATGATTGCGAGCATAAGATATTCATTGCCGAAAAAAAGATAGACCCGGAAGCCGTCCGTCTACGATCGCTAGCAGATCAAAGTGATGATTACGAAGAGGACAGGCTGTGGAATAGAATAAAAGAGTCAATTAAAGAAATATACGAGCGGTACATGAACAAGTATGATTGGTTCCTGATTATTGGGAACGATACTGATGTTGCAATCAGTGAGCTGCGAGGATTCCTTCGAAAGTTTGATGCTCGCGAACTGCAATACTTTAGCTACACATGGCCCGGTTCGGCGTTGTACTGGTTTATCTTGTAGATGAAAAAGCATGAAAACTTTCGATTAGAACCTTGATGGTTATATGCAATCATCAGCGTTAAACAGACTCTTTTATAATCTTAAACTCGAGCATCACCGGCTATTTTGAATTAAGGGATGCGGTCGGTTCACGCTTGGATCAGTTCGGATTAAAGATATTCCAAACAGCATGAAATATAACTAAAATATTAATATCTCTAATTATACTACCTATGCATTGGCGATAGTTGAACAGATTGTAAGCCTACAGTTTTTTGAATATTGATACTAAATCGATGGTTGAAGAGGTTATGCTCTAACTCGCCCCTTCCCACTGCATTGTAAGTGACAGTTATGAAATTACAATTTTTGTTTGAGCTAATAACCTTGTTCTGAAGGAGCCAATCTTTGAAAGTCAAAATTAAGTAGAACTCAAACCAAGTAATTTAATCTAAAAAAGAGCAGATGCATAGTTAAACATGGTTTTTTCATATAAAAATTATAAAAATATTTTCTTGATATGATAGTAAATTGGAAACAACGCCGACCTGGTCAGGTTTGATGAACACTGGTCATCGGGGTGGTTTCGTGTTGAGCAGACCGGCAGTTCTGTGGCTTCAAGAAGTTGCTCTATCAGATCCAATTATATGTTCAAACAGCTATAGAGGAAGCGAACGGATAAGGGACTGCATGCGGAAAGCTGGAGTTTATTCGGGCATCGATCCTCTCCTTCATAAAACCTTTGTTCCTCGAGCTAGCCGAAATTCTACCACCAAGAAGCTCATATTAGCATGGAATACGCAATCGAGACGAAATCTGGAAACATTTGCCGCAAAGCACGGCGATAATTGCCCTGTGCAATGCGTTCTTACTGCGAACAAATCATCGTATTATATGGCGGATGCCATTATTTTCCACATTCACCCAGTAGATAGCGATTCGCTAAACACACTACCAAAAACAAGGTTTGATTGGCAACGCTACGTATTTTTCAACTGGGAGTCGTACGCTATGGATTCACATCCGCAGCGGCTGGGAGGCCGCGAAGTGCCCATGTTCAACTGGTCGGCCGCGCTAATTTGACTTTAGTTTTAACGTTTCTTTCTATTTTACGGAAAAGAGTGCTGTTGTTTAGATAAATTTATTTCTGAAAAATATTTAAGGAAATGGTCTCATTATTATCAAAAATTGTACATACCTCTTATGAAAATTCATAACTTAGCAGTATCTCTAAAATTAATATTAGATTAATTATAATTAGTTAATGTCACAATTAGCGCTTCCGGTCGATGACATATTTGCGCGATTCCGACGTCCGATCCGATTACTACGGTCAACTTCTGAGAGCTGAACAGTCGCCTAGTGAGCAAGACTTTGTTCGGGCGACAGCTCTGGGAAAAACACGAATGGTCGCTTGGCTCGTCTCCAACTGTAACACCCACTCCCAACGTGAAAAGTACGTCGCCAAGCTGCGAAAGTACGTGAAAGTCGATCAGTTTGGTGGCTGCGCGGGAAATGCCAACTATTCCTACTCGTGTCCGAGGAATCCGCAAATTTACGGCGACTGGTGCTCATCAATTCCTTTCACATCAGCATACCGATTTTATATAGCTTTTGAAAATGCCGCTTGTCGCGAATATGTGTCGGAGAAGTTTTATCATGCATTAGACCGACTGATGGTACCAATAGTGCTACGCAAAAGCGACTACCTGGATATCGCCCCCGAGGGCAGCTACATTGCAGGTGATTTATTTTAAGTAGTATTTATAGCGGAATTTTTAGCAATACTACGTGGAATTCTAGATAAATGATTTGATTACTCTTGTTTTTAAGATCAGCTCCGAAAACCAAAAGCGAGTAATCGGGGTTTGAAAATTCGGGGTTTCATGATTATTTAAATTCATCCTATCAGATGGAATTTATCTGATGCAAACGCAGTTATTGATCAAAGGGATTTTATTGCTATGGAAAACTATTTTATAGCTGACCAGTTTCGCTCGCCAAAGCACTTGGCCGAATATCTGCATTACCTAATTACAAATCCCGAAGAATATCTCAAATATTTTGAATGGACGAAACGAAACTCAGTTGTGTGGAAGGTCAACTCGTTGCTAGAGGACGCAATTTGTCGATTATGTCGCATGTTGCACGAAAACAAAACATCTACGACATCAGAAAAAGATATGTGGACAGACTGGAAAAGTGACATCGCATGCGTACCAGGCTTTGCGAGTCAGCTGCTGTGAAATGCATTGGCTAGGCTACAGTATGATATGTTATATCAATAATAAAACACGCTTAGCTAGCACACACTTCTCCCAGTCTCATTTTTAACGACAGACAAACAATATTCACGTATGACTAAGAGCAGTTGCGCAAAAGAACGATGATCAAGCTGTCTTCATATTCTACTATCCGTGTGGAAGATGTCGTTATTGGAGGATCAACTGAACATTCTTTAAAGACTGCACATGGCCCATCGAAGATTCGTAATCCTTTCCGCAACCGTAGAGTATCCGAAAAGAAATTAGCATGTCACCTAGACATTCACCATACCAATATTTCATATTTGAAATTGTGGGTAACATAACATAAACAATTTATTAATTTGAAAGGAGCACTAAAAAATAGTTATTAATCGCATCTCCCCTTTGATCTATTAATCGTTGATAATAATTCAATTTCTTTTGATGAATAATCCATATGTGCACTTCAATCTGTCAATGAAACAGATACTTGTATCAATAATGTCATTTACAGCATTTTAGTATTACAAGGTTAAAAGATAGAAATGCATGAGAAAATAAGTGCTATATTGAGAAAAATATACTTCCGATGCCGGGAATCGAACCCGGGCCTTATGGGTGAGAGCTATAAATCCTAACCACTAGACCACAACGGACTTCGTGCAACAGCTACAGATGCACCGAATTTTGTTCTTTTAACAACATGTGCCTTTCAAAAAGTGTCTCCCGCTTTGTTGAGGAAAACAGTCAGAACGGGGCAATCATCTTTAGTACAACTGTGGCTTGCTTCGACTTGCCCTCAAGTAATTCTTAAATTCTAGGTTTTAAACAGGGCGAAAGATTAAGAACGCTGTTGCAAGGTTGAGAAGAGAGAAGTGAGTTGGCATGTTGACAATGTTTCGTGCCCCACAAGTTTTACTTTAAATCGCCGAAGTTTCCGTTTGCATATTGCTATTTAATATCATTCGGTATTAAAGATTAATATAGCAAACTGATGTTATATGAACTGAGTTTCTGTGGTCTTCACCAGAATGATTCACGCGTTCAAAGTCGTAGGGTTTGATGTTACTGCTAGTTTCATTATTACTTATGTGCTGATTACAATGCTGCGACCTGCGACGTGCGACCTGTGACGTGCAACCAAAATTTTGCTTGCATGGAGAGTTAACAACGCAGATCCCTTGCACTTTTGCTAGCGATGTGCGAGATACGATCGAATCAAATCGATCGCAAGTCGCACGTCGCTGCATTGTAAACACCCCTTTAATACAAAACCGTAAAGACCTGAGCTCACTTTTCTGCCGCAGCGGCCTACGGCAAAATTATGTTCTGGCCTTTATGCTCACGCGTGATGCGTCGAGCATGTCGCGTCCCGCTCAAGAAGCTTAGGCAACGCCTTATTTAAAAGCTGAGAATTACGAGCGATCGCAATGTAAGCGTTCTTATCAGAGGGGTTATAACTATGATATGAGCCAGTTTAGCATAGCCTTTTTTCCCTAGTTATAAATTGCTGTTTAGACATACTATATTTTGGCGCAAGAATCGATCTTATATGTAGTTAGGCGGGTTAGAACATTTGGTAACAATCCTGTCATCATTACTGACTGTCGCGACGGGCTGAATAGTTGGCAACCTGTAGCATTTACACCATGATAAGGATAACTTAACTGCATTAAAGTAGACAGATGTGACCGTAAGTTCAAATTTTCGATGACCATTTAGCAAAGTTTAGCGCTCCATCGACTGTGCGAAAACAAATCAATGATCGAAATTAACTAATGGTTCTATTTATCAGTTCTCACTTACCTTCCGGCCATTCTGTTAACTGGTAAATTGCTATTTCTGCTCAAAATCTTACAAAGTATTCTGTACTTTCAAACGAATCTTTTTCGTCCCACCTCACGACACACATATATTGCAAGTAAAATTGTATTTCAAGAACCACACGAATTTTCAATGTAAATTGCAATGTAACATGCGTCGTCGATGACGAAATATGTGTCAAATTGAACGTGTTATACATATAAAAATTATCATCATTTCCATTCGTCATCGGCGACGTATATTTTCTGTGTGTGTAGAGTGTACAACGCTCTCAAACTGTCCATGTGTTGAAAGACGCAGTTTAATTTTTCATTATTTCGCGCAAAAATACGGTGCGAATAGAAAACGGCTGCGGGGCTGTTTACGGCGTGCGGTGGGCGATCGATTCGACTCGCTGGCCGCGCTCCTCGGGCATTAGAAACTCTGCTTGACGTCATAATTCATCACTTTTTTCGGCGTGCGGTGGGCGATCGATTTGACTCGCTGGCCGCGCGTCTGGCTATTGGAAATACTGCTTGACATAATATTTCACCACTTATGCCTCAATGTCGTCAGCTTTATAGCCAATGCATAGGAAGGTGATGCAATATTTTGCAAGATAGAGTATAAAACCCTCAGAACGGCTTGTCTTAACTGTCGCGTCGAATAATTCCCTGTATTGCGCGCCGCCCATTCTCTCTGGCTGCTTGCACGTGTACGTTTCCTTCTTTTGTGTCCTGATCACCAGTAGATAGGTAACAATTAGTCGCTTACTTAATTATTGCGCTGTCTTTACCACGGTAGTTACGGGCGAAGCTATACTTTATCGTAAATTATGGACTCAAATGAACCTCAGCAACAAGTTTCGCAGTATTTTCACACCTCTATAAACTGGTGATTGACTTTTGTATGTTCAAAACATGGCTATGACCTTAATTTATTTTTGAATTAATGAAAACAAAGAATACATCATGCGACGATTTCACATATACTAGTGGGCGAATCAAGGGACTTAGTTTTTCTGTGACTATATCTATCCAGTTTGATAAGCTGTTCGTCGAGAAGTTATGATATATTTTATAGAGTTAGGTACGATTGGATGGAGAGAGTATGTTTAAGTCCTCAGCTAAGATTAGCCTAGCTCAAGATTTCCTTAGAAATCATAACAGATCTCACAACCTGTTGAAAGTATTTTGCCCATTTAAAAGTTCGCAAATGGACGTAATGCCATTTCAAATTGATTTTGGCTTTCAAAGTCCATAGCAGAAAATTTCCAGTTATTTACTGTATTTTACCCCACACCAGAATCTTTCGCTATTATTATGAATAAAAAAAGTTATGTGTAAATCGGCGATAACTGATAATTATTTTGATACTTATGC
The DNA here is from genome assembly GCA_002796945.1 of Plectus sambesii. Taxonomy (NCBI): domain Eukaryota; kingdom Metazoa; phylum Nematoda; class Chromadorea; order Plectida; family Plectidae; genus Plectus; species Plectus sambesii. Next base: position 6,518 of record NIUQ01005347.1, read on the forward strand.
GCGATTACTTGCTAAGTCACATTCCTAACTTCCTGTCTGTGTAACGCGGTCTTACTTAGGGTCATCGTCTCCCGCTTCATTTCTATCTGAAAAAAATGAGCTGACGTTCATACTATAGTCATCGCATTGTCCAAATGTTATTTATCATCAAGCAAAGCTCAATAAAACTTCAGGTAAAAAGCCTGAAGAACTATTAAATTAACAAAAAGAATCTCTAAATTTCTGCGTTTGTATCGAATCAATTGAGCTATTTTCTCTCTATTCACGCCTCATTGTCGTCTCATCTCTCGTGTAACGCGCCTAATAGTACTAATAGTCATAGTTCAACGTTTCTGATGGTTCATAGTAATATGCTGTCGGGTCTAATCGTCACAAATGAAACTTGTATTCTGAGGATATTATAATTCTCTGTTATAGACAAGAGTCGGTGGTCAGAGCTCAGCGTGAGTCACCATGGCGTCCAACAGCGACCAACCTGTACCTTCAATGAATGAACTTACGCAGATGTTAAGCCAGAATTTGCAAGTGAGCCAGGGTCGTACGCCAACTGAAGAAGCACCTCATGATGCCGGCGTCGAGCTCAACCGTAGCGCACGGGTCAAGCAAGCGAGCCAAGATCGTGCGCCAACTGAAGAAGCACCTCATGATGCCGGCGTCGAGCTCAACCGTAGCGCACGGGTCAAGCAAGCGAGCCAAGATCGTGCGCCAACTGAAGAAGCACCTCATGATGCCGGCGTCGAGCTCAACCGTAGCGCACGGGTCAAGCAAGCGAGCCAAGATCGTGCGCCAACTGAAGAAGCACCTCATGATGCCGGCGTCGAGCTCAACCGTAGCGCACGGGTCAAGCAAGCGAGCCAAGATCGTGCGCCAACTGAAGAAGCACCTCATGATGCCGGCGTCGAGCTCAACCGTAGCACACGAGTCAACCAAGTGATTCAGGACTATGTGCAAATTGAAGAGGCATATCATGACACCAGCATCACCATCAACGAAAGCATACAGCGCGATCAATCTTTGAAGTGGAATGGTGCACCATCCGATTGGCATGATTTCTGGCTCAGAGAAACAGGTGCACCTCCAGTCGTATGGTTATCAACTCACCGCTTTATGGGCAAAACGCTTCCAGATTTTTCCAACTATCCTCATCCACCTAAAGTTCCGCCAGAGTAATGATTTTCTGATGTCTACCTCTTTCATTTACTGATAGCTACAATTTTCAGAACGAAAGTCCGCTACATATTTAATCTGGCAAAGCACCCTCAACTGAAACTTCTTCACACTGTTGGCTATGAAATGTACTACGCAGGTGAAAAAGAACATCCAACAACGTTGCAAGTAAGTGCAAAAAAATCTTTTCATTATGTGATCCGAAACGCGTAGAACGTCTTCAAATTTTGAGTGCAAGTCAGTTCACTGGTTTTGAGATATTAACAGTGTTGTAACTGATCTTAGCTCACCTTTGCTCTTCAGCCATCCATTCTACCAACCAAAAATTGAGCTAGAGTTCGAGCAACACTGCCCATTGACTGTTAGCATGCTCACAAATTAGACTGCCCACTATTTCCTAAGGTGTGTCCATCCAGTTCAAGTCTAAACAAATTGATTACTGTCCTTCAAGAAGATAATAAAGTAGTTATACTGCACTGTGATACTATATCCCATTAAGGAGGATTGATTAAAAGCACGCATCTGTTCCTCGAAAAATTCCTGTCCACGGGCAACCTGAAGCCCTGGTTGAATGAACACATTATTTCTCTTCAGACAACCCCAGTTTCAAGGGGGATTTATTTAAAGAACGAAATATGACTGTGTCACTATTTAGACGCCAAAAACTGCGGTTTAGGGCTATCTTGATCATTAGATTTATTAATGGATATGGTTGATTTTTTTTAACCCTGAGTATTATGATAGTTTGCTGCACAAATCTAAAATTGTCTGCTGTTCGCGTATAAAAACTGCAGGTAGGTTCTTGAAGGTAAATTTAATGAATGTAATCTAGCTTTTTCCGATCTGAAGTTTTTGGTAGATTTTATTTCGGGACGCCAGAATCGCCAATACTAAATTGAGTTTTCTCAAAAGCTTCAGTACAGGTTTTTAAACGTATGTTTCCAAGCGCCCTATGGTCCACGCCCTCAAAATAGGGAAAATATCATTTTTAAGGCGCTCTACTATTTATCTTTGCAAAGTTTGGAAAGCATGCTCTGCAAACGGCCAAAAAATCTTTCATAGTGACCCTGTTTTGTAAAAAGCATATGCGCCTTGATGAGAGGATTGGATAAGTCTGAGCTATTCTCTCATCGACGCGTACTTTTTTACCAAACCATGCTTAATCACAACATGTGTTTGCGGAGTTAGCGAATAATCGTGGCAAATTTATAGCAAAGGAGAATCAGTTATCCGGATAGTGAACTGGCCAGTAAGTTGTATCGTATTCATAAACAGCCTTAACCCTGAATTCTCAATAATGCTCTTATGATACAACAATTCTGTGGTTATAGTATCAGTAAAAAACATTTTTAGGTGCACTATTTATTCGTCAATCCAAAACACCGTGCTTACAAAGCAGACTTCTTTGCAAGTAAAAAGGAGTTTCTGTGCGCCAACAAGGATGGCGAGTACTTGACGTACGTTGATGGAAAATGGTACTACAAGCCGAGGAGTGAAAACAGAAAATACGTTTGGGTCTCCGTCGCAATAGCTGAAGAAGAGATCCGCATCGATGATCCCAACAGCGTTCGCCGCAGACTAGGTCTTCCAGGCACGATGAAACCGTTTCCAATCGAAGAATGATATAAAATTCTTGATTTTGTTCAATCTCTTTTCTAAATCTTAATATTTTCTTTCGTTACTATGCTCGCTTTTTTGTCGTAATGAATATCTCCACCTGCTCTCGTGACATTGCTGTTACCATTTTGAATATTCTCAGCGTGCGAATAATAAATTTATCGCGTTACATTCGTTCATTCATATTTTCTAAGAAGACCTCAATCATGCCGCCCTATTACTTGTCTGTTGCTACTGACAGAATGCGTTGGCGTTCATGTGATGGTCAAACTATCAAAAGATAATTCAGTGCTATTCGCTAATATTATTTTCGGACTTTTTTAGTTAGCAAGGATGGCCTTGAGATAAGTAATGCCTACCACCTGCTACAACATGGCCATAGGGAGCCCAGTAACCTTCTTTGTTCTATGAGGATGTGTACGGAATAAGTACGAAAATTTCCAGTGAGTATTAAAGATTCCTGAGGCATCTTGTACGAATATGCATATGTAATAAGTACTCAAGTTTCATCACAACTGTCAATCGAGAAAGCAATTTTGCTGCGCCAGTTAACAAGCGATATGATGTACGATGCTGTTTCAGTGTTGGCAGTGATACGAGAGACGCATTACCGGGTTTTCTCGAAATTACGCCCCCCCCCAAATTTACGCCCGGGGGACGTAAATTTGAAAGCCTTCTCGATATTTAGCCCCGGGGCGTTATTTCGGAGTTAAAAGTGTTCGTTCGACAGCGCAAAATAGTACTGTCTGCGCAATTTTATCTCGGAATTTTCCCATTGCTTTATCAGTAAATACGCGAATAATACTGCATTTTATTGCAAATTAGCGTAAATATGGTCAATTTTCGCTGCTCCAGATTGCCGAACTTCATGAAAATAGTAACTGACGGTAGTATTTCACCAATACCAAGTGTCAGTACGTTTCCAGCTATTTCGCGAAATTACGCCCCGGGGCGTAATTTTGAATTTCACGTGACCACCACAAGGANCTGCATTTTATTGCAAATTAGCGTAAATATGGTCAATTTTCGCTGCTCCAGATTGCCGAACTTCATGAAAATAGTAACTGACGGTAGTATTTCACCAATACCAAGTGTCAGTACGTTTCCAGCTATTTCGCGAAATTACGCCCCGGGGCGTAATTTTGAATTTCACGTGACCACCAAAAAGCTGCTTTTTTTCGTCATCGCTCCGGGGCGTACTCTTGATAAACTCCGGTAGTTGTCAATTCATCTTTCTATTCTTTCCTGGGCATAGTAAACTGAACGCCAGTTTCCAATTGCTCGCTGATCTTGGCCTTTTTAGGCAAATTAGCATAAAATTATATTTCTGTAGGCTATATATTTTAAATACATTCTGTGTCATAATGAATATTCTTTCAAACCGCCAAAGTGACAGTTTTCATGTTGCTGTTGAATATCAGTTGGTATTGAATATTAATGTAATTAATTGATATTACTTGATAAGTTTCCATACTCTCCGACTGAACGATTTTCGTGTTCAAAGTACTTGAGTTTGCTCTCAGTGCTAGTTTTGCGGCCACTCAAGACAAAGCCGTAACGCTCGTGCGTGTTGCAGTCTGGCATGCCCTACCCTACTCAATCTGCGTATCAACGAGCGCCGGCAACACCTCTTTCTTTAACTTGAAATGATGAGTGAACGCAATGTAAACGTTCTTATCAAAGTTTTAGTACGTTCATTTCAGTCAGTTAAGCATTGTATTTTCTATTTAATCGCTAATTGTTGTTTATACACCTTC